>KZ067537.1:22384-36157 GCA_002091845.1 Anopheles cracens | reverse complement strand
ACCACCGAGAAATGCCATCGTCCAGAAATCAATCAATCAATGTGTTTTTAGAGGTCGGGTGTGAGAAAAATGTATTGGCACTGGTTCTGAGTACGGTAGTTCACTCTTAGAGAACTGATAATCCGGTATAAAATTAATGTGAACTCTTTGTGCCAGGCTTCTAGTGATAGTTCTAGTGATCTAGTGATCAACTGTGCAGTATAAATCCTGGACGTGCCTAGCAAGAAAATCAGATACAATAAAGATTAAATTATTCAAATTCAGCTGAGCTGCTCACCAAAAGGAATAGAAGGAAAATCTATGTTATTGTCGCATCATTTGGAACTGATTGTCTATTATCAACCACGTAAACACACCAGAACAAAAAACGCCTAGATTTCTCGGGTGAAACTTTACGAACCGGTGATGCCAGACTTGTACTCTAAAGTCTAAAGCTTCCGTTCAGTTGGACCCCCCCTCCATCTCATGACCCTTGCAAGGAACATGCAGGGGTGTCATTAACACTCAGCAAAAATCACTTCTTTCACACGACCTGTAAATACAGCTTAGCTTCGTAAGTGTTAGGTTGTTGATGTCTCGCTTTCCGTTACGGGTACCGTGGAGCAGTTTTATAATCAAATGATGATGCAGCTCGCCCACGGAAACGGAAGGGAACGGAAACAATTGTGACACATTCACCGACCGATGGTGGCAATTAAAACGATCAATATAAACCCATAGCGCCGGTGGCAAAGGGGCCATTCGGCACAATCGTCGTCGTCGTCGTGCCATCGTTATGATGCTACTACGGGCACTGCTCGCGCTGCTGTTCATTTCCGGGCTGGCATGCGACGCCCAGCGGCCAGTTCCCCGTCGCGACGACAAATATCCGCCACCGGCATCGCTGGCGATGCTGAGACCGGTGGGTGCAGTTTGTGCGAAGGAAACGGGCGTTAGTGCCGCGGCGATCAAGCGCTTCAGTGACGAGGACGCGTTCGATGACGATCGGGCGCTCATGTGCTACATGGACTGCGTTTTCCGCCTGACGAACGTGACGGACGATCGGGGCGAGCTGCACATGGGTAAGCTGCTGGACCAGGTGCCGCCCGACTTTGAAGACATCGCGCTGAAGATGGGTGTGCGGTGCATCAAATCGAAGGGCAAGGATGTGTGCGAGCGAGCGTTCTGGTACCACAACTGTTGGAAAAAGTCGGACCCAGTGGTATGTTTTCTCGAGAGAGAGAGAGGCGTACTGGATGTAAAGATTCTTTCCCATTTTGCAGCACTACTATCTGGTGTGATAGCACCAATGCTTTAAGTAAGGTCACCTGCCGTATACGCTGTGTTAGGACGATCGCTGTCGTTGCTGCTGCTGCTGCTGCTGGTGCTGACTGTCTGCCACAAAACCACCGAGAAATGCCATCGTCCAGAAATCAATCAATCAAAGGGATGAAATGATTTGTGTTGGCATTAGATCGCAAACAGAAACACTGAGCGCAAAGCAAACACGTTCCGTAAGAGAAACAAAGTTCGCACTTTAAAAGCTTAAAGCGGCTGAGATTTGTTGGAACATCGGCAAGGGAATCCACTTTGAAGATAATATGTTTATTTATAAAGTCAAGCTTAGCTTTTTTCTCTTTGATGCTTGTGATATCAGCGCGATATATTCGATTCGCAATTATATAAACTCTCAGGAGCTTGTTGAATGAAACTGGTTAGTCTATGCTTCCTCTGCTGTTCACAAATATTAACTCAGCAAAGCTGCTCCACAAACCGCACCAGAACATGTTATCAGCAACCTTTAACCATTCCATTATTTCTCAACTAATAGTTTCGAAAGCTGCACATAAAACTTGCCTAACCTTTCGGGGTTGAACAGCACAACCGACCTTCGAAACGAGTAACTTCCGCACACCACTAAATTATTGCTGAAGTTCTACTCGGGCCATCGATTGCCGTGCGCACGCTTTCGAAGTTATCAAAACAGGAAGTAATGCTGTGGAGGGATAACAGTTTCGGCGAATTAGTTACACAATTTCCTGACTCGGTTGTGAATGCTCACTAACTTGCGGTTCTATCTCTTTCCAGCACTTGTGAAGGCGGTACGCTCGTTCGCACAGGTCTTTGCCCTCCTGCTGTGTGTTACGACATTTCACAAGCACCTTCAGGGCGATCTCGTTGAACCGCTTCGGGATGGCATGGTAAACGTCGATCGGATCGATCTCCCCGTCCGGCCGGGTTACGTTGTGTGTGCGAAACATGCAGTGCATGTAACACTGAAGCTCTCGCGGTGCGTCGATCGTTTCCGGTCGGTTGAACAGTGCGATCTGCTCGTCACTGGAGCCAGCTTCTTGCATACAAACCGAGCGGTACCAACGCATCTTTTCAACGAGCTCGATAGGTGGAACATTAGATTCCAAGGCCAGGCTGGATACGAAGCAGATTGTGGCTAACAGAAACGAAAGCATCATGCTGCGCGATGTGATCGGTAGTACTGACGGGAGGGAACTAACATAGCACATTGCAAGGCGTAACGGTTGAAGAAGCATTGTCTTAATTAGCACGTTTTTAATGGGTTCCAAATGGTTTAATCGATGGTTGTAACATGGCAATTAGCACTGACAATGTAGTAATTATAGGAGATGCGTGATGTGGTAATATATGATTTAATTGCAAGCAGCAAAACCGATCACTCAGTTATTTCTTCTTGAAAGTTTCACAGTAAAGCTCTGAGCACAGCTTCTTTCGAATAGATCTAGAGGGAGTTTTCGTAAATGTCGTACTTTCCTTAGTTGCGTCCGAAAGGGTTTTATTGCTCAAATTCCATTTTCCCCTTTTGTCTGTTGCGTATCTCTTTGTTGTTAAGTATCTCTTCATCTTCCAAGGTTGTTACATCTGTTTCTAGGGATGCTTCTAATCATCTAAAAGTCATCTATTTTGAGACGTGCTTCAACAAAATAGTAAAGCAAACAGTTTTCGATCCAATCATATTTCAACATGATCGTCTTGAGAAGAGATGCACTAGCAAAGCACAATCCTATTACACATAATTAGAGCCCAACCTCAGTCTTCAAAGACGCTTTTGGAAGGTGTATGGTGTATGGTCCAGTGTATGGTTGCCCCCCCCCCCCCCCCCCCCCCCCCCTCTGCTCAACCACATGATCACACCCGCTCGTGCGCTTCATTTTGTGCCTTTTTGTCTTGTTGCTGCCTGTCCACGCACGAGTAGGATCAACAACGGCCAGTAGTAAATCATTGCGAACCTCAATATCTGGCAGAGCGCTCTTTCTCTCTCAATTAATTGGTACGGTGGAGTTTTCCACTGGACGAGGGCACGGCAGCAAAGCACCTGCAACTGGCGCGGGGTGGAGACCGTTCGTTGGCCAAGAGTTGAGCGCCTGCTAGTGCAAAATAGTTGCAGAAAGAATCCAACCGCAATTTATCGCTCTAGCCTGAGCACGGGGCAGGTGTATGCGCCGGACATGTCGGGATGCACACGCAGCAGTGGAGCTCATAAAGTTGGCCATCTCTTGCCGTTAAGTTCACAGCGAACGTGAAATGCATAGCCAGGGCCCTTCAGCGCAAAAGGGTCGTCAGCGGGTTGAGCCCGATTTCGAATATTCATTTAGTCATCTTTACCAAACCGTGGGCTTTTGGGCTTTTGCTCCTCCTAAGGGAAAGGGCTCAGTTCGCGCATCGGAAATCTCAGAGCAAAATCGGCTCGGTTGCTAGGATGAACGCTATCATTGCGGTAATGACTATCCGGTCTCGGACGATGGTTCGGGTTGCCGTTCCCGTCGGATGCATTTTGGGGGCAATTTTTGGACAACCGAGGACAGGGACGCAGGAGCGGCTGGCTTTAATGGCGTTGTCTGCGGTAAAGCCCGGCCACGCGGTGACGACGACGACGACGCCTACGAGAGGCAAGAAAATGACTTGCCCGCGGGTCCGGCCGCACGATGAATAATGGAGGCATCGAATCGAAACACACATACGCACTCACATCGCCGTCCGCATTGGTGATTAAAATTGAAAGTATAGTGCTTTCAGGATCGCTCGCTCCAAAAGCTCCGGCTCCGCCCTGCTACCGGTGACCGTCGGAGCAAGCTTCTCGTCGACAAATCAATCAATTACGAAACCGGGAGCACCGGATCGGGGCGGGTGGTCACGCTAGTAGCGGTCGCGCCGTCGACAGTGGCATTGCACACTTACCTCCGCGGACTTCACAGGTGAGCACCAGATTGTCGTCCTCCTGCAGCGGGCCGATCGCGCCGGTCACGTCCAGCCCGGAAGCGTCGTACACCAGGATCTGATGCGGTGGCACTGAAACGGAATACGAGCGGCGAAATTAGTTCGACGTCTTTGCAGTCTTGCCCGCAATCGCGGGCACAATCGCAATCACGCACAGCACACGCACAATGTTCGGCTGATTGTGCGCTTTTTCGGCCAATCAATCATCCGTCTGCGGTCGGCGGATGCAAACTGGGCTTTGAGTGGGCCTAGAGTGGCGAAACGCGGAACGCCCATCGCGGAAATTGATTGCGATGCGGTCGGCGGATGCAAACTGGGCTTTGAGTGGGCCTAGAGTGGCGAAACGCGGAACGCCCATCGCGGAAATTGATTGCGAACGGTGCCGGTTTTTGGGGGAAACAAAATGACGCACCCGGGGCTTTTAATCTGTTTACCTTCATTAAGTACTTTTTATTTTTCTGTCGGTGAGTTAAAGTGAAAATAAATAAACTTTTCTCGCTCTGTGCGCCTCGCTGTATGAGGAAAAGTAATTGGTTTGTTTTTATTTTTGCATCTGCAAACAATTGCGTATATCGGTAGTAAATGGGAACGGAAGGGTTTTCGTAAAACATTGTTTTTTTTTTTTTTAAGTTACACTGCCTGCACAGACAAAGGCCTCATTTGGTGGGATAATGGCGGTAATTTTGTTTCGCTCTGATGGTTTGACTCTTTGGACAGCTGGGAGATAACGATGTATTTCATGGAAATTTAACTACTTGGCTGCATAATAAATAAATTATGATGCATGTGGTAGTCAAGGGAAACAAATGTTTAAAATACTCAATTGTTTTTGTTTACTCTATACTAAATTAAAATCAAATAGGTGTGCAAATATCAAACCGAATGTAAATATATGGCTGATAGATAATATTAATCTTTTACCAAATTAAACCAACGGCATTGACTTATAGAGTCATTATACGGTTTTATTTTTATTTAACAGAAGAAAAAATCTGTATCTGTGTAAAAATCTGTGTAATATTCTCAACTGATGTTAGTTACAAATGAATAAAGTTAAAACTTTAAAAGACAAGAGGAATCAAATAAATTGGAAACTATTAAAATCAGTCAAATATTATATACTGGACTTGAATATTAGGTTCCTGGTAATAACTTGATAGTTATGTAAGCCTAATAGTTGGTTGACACGACCTGAGGTTTCAGTTGATTGAGAATTATTACATTGATTCGGAATCCATTTGGTAGATCCGAAAGGTAGCCTCAGAAATCATAATAAATTCGATTGAATTCTTATGAAAATTTGATTAGCTTTTCATGCCATGCCATTTTCGCTCAAGTTTAAAATTATTCACGCCGCGTGAACAATACTTTTTAATCAGTTACTCGTTGCATTACCCAGATGAGCAAACACGGCACGGCAGAAATAACCACCACGGCCCGCTGTAAGGCTGCCGCTCCTTCCCGGACCAGGGGAGCGTATTTTAAATCCTCCGAACCGACGCCGTAGCTGACCTTTTCGCAACAAGCTCCGTCCGTGCCCGTCCACCGTGGCTACGCTACGCTGGCTTCCTGCCGGTTGTATTTATCAGATCGAATGTAAATATTCATTTCCTGTTTGCACTGCATTATTGTCTGGTGCAAAAGTGACTCAAACGCGCCTGTGCTTGGCCGGTCCGCGGCCGGGTGCGCCGGGAGGCATGTTAAAGTGTCGTGCAGGAAATTGTTTGAATTCCATTACGCGGGATGCAGGAGGGGCGGCCACACCACTCCTCCTCCCCACCCCAGTCGAGAGTCCTTACTGCGTCCTTACCACCGCCGGAAGGGCTGTGTTTTACGCTTTTCGCTTAATCGTTTCGATGGATCTGCAAATAAAAATCCCTAACCGAACCGGAAGTACCGCCACTTGAACGGGGTAATGGTTTTTGTTGTTTGATTAAAATGAGCAAAGAAGACAAAAACAACAGCAACAAAAAAGAGAGCGAGCTTTCATTGAGCGAAAGAATGGGTAAAGAGAAAAGAAAAAAAAAAACAAAACGGTGCAATTTATTTGCCTCCTTCGCTCAAAGGTTATGTAAATGATGCAAGTGAAACAAAAACCGTAATGATGTTGGTCGGTTTGGAAACGGTACCCGCGTCACTAGCGCATAAGCAAGTTGCAAAAATAGCGCTCTCCAAGTGTCAACGGAACGGTGTTTAACAGGCGCCCGGGTCCGACGGTGTAGCAGTAGTTTGGCAGAAGTGGTTTAACTTCGGTGGACAACACCACCGGAACGCCGGCACACCTGCAGCCTCATAAAAGCATTTTGACAGAATGTACTCGCCGACTTTCGGACGGGGGGCAGCATTATGTTTTGCGGCGGCTCCGTTTCCGAGGGGCATAAACTAGGGGTTGAAGGTGTTCAGTCGTGCTTGGACAATTTTCTCAATTGGAAAAGTTTTCGACCAATCTTTTCGGCCCCAACGGGAGCGTACGTTCGCAGCACGCGCAGCCGGTCATCCGGTGTGGATCGTGCCAGGATCGTGACGGTGGTGGAATACTTTTTACATCGCATTTAAAATCATAAATAGTTTAGAGATACTGCAAGAAGGGGGGCAACCCACGCACTCGAGGTTGGATTTGCATTTTTATAGCTTTTTTAAAACATTTTTACCATCGCATCAACATTAATTGGCCGACGATGGTCATTTCGCAAGTTTGCCGGTGTTTGGAAGTTCATATAGAGCACTTTTTTTTGCGCTCCGCTCATACAAATTCCGCTCCGAATGTAACCTTCCACCGTGGAGGTTTCAAAACTTACCGGTTACGGTCAGGTTGATGCGATGATTTCTTGTGGGCGAGTTCTGGAAATCCACTCGGCACCGGTACACCTGAGGACGGAACGAAGCAACAGCGAAAAAAAAGAGAAGAGAATTAGTAACCGACAGCAGGCACAAAGTTACAAGGGCAAACCGCCAAGGGTGGATTAGGGACGGTTGTGCACCCTCTGTTTGATCGGGATTTGGCGGGTGTGTCGAGGGGGGGAGGGGCGCACATGCGGCAACTTACCCCTTCGTCGTCGAGCTGGATGTTGTCCACGCTGAGGGCGGCCGGTTTCGAGATCGTCACGAAGTACGCCCGCGGACCGAAGGCGCTCGTTTCCGACCAGTAGAGGGCCTTGGAGAATTGTCTCCCCCGGACGTCATAGCTGCAAAACGGCAGGAAAAAAAGTTTGGTTAATTAAAATTTTCATAAACTTTATCCGCGCGGGTCCCGCGTGTGTCCCGCGCGTGGTCTCGTTGGCCGCAATCTCGCTCGCCGGGGCGGCCGGGAATTTGTAGGCGTTTGCCCGAACTCGTCCGAAGCGCTCGCGCCAAGCGCGCCTGCTCTGTAAGCTTACGTCATAAGGTCGACACCGCCACCTACGGCTCGGTGCGTGGTTGGCAAACAATAGAGCGATGTGCGTACACAAACAGGGCCACCGAATACAGTGACTTTAATTCGTTTGGATACAGTAACAAAAAGAAAACATTTATACTGAACTTAAATACTGAAGCTTTACTTTATACGAGGATGATATTATATTTATTTGATGACTTTAAATACTCATTAAATCTGATAGAAAATTTAAGTTCTTTACTACTTTTTTGGTCTAATATATTGCCATGTTTTCGATCAAGAACAAATTGACTCACTTATTGATTTATGTAACTATAATTCACAATTCTATCCTAAAGGATCTACTTGGTACCCTAACATAACCAAAGTTAATTTAGTACCATAGAATAACAAAAAAAGAAAAGAAAATTCCGACAAAAAATCAAAATAAAGAGATAAGAGCAACATAATAATGAAAGAGATAGAAAACTGGCTCACTTTAACACAAATCGATCCCGTGTCACAAAACACAAGGTCAGAAAAGAAGTAAGACGCACAAACACGAAAGAAAAAAAAAACAAAAAAATCATATTTCAATCAAAAATTTCATATACTAAACGAATACGAGTTAAAAAAAAACTTATCTCAAACTAGATTCTTTAAAAGAACATTATCTTCTTTCTTCTTTCTAACAGAATCATATTCTAAATGAAGCAAAAGCAATAAAATCCAACTTTGCAATCAAGTTAATCATATTCTCCTTTTGCTTAGATTCTTCTTTTCCAAATGAAATTAATAAATCCTGTTTGGCAGAATCGTTATTAAAATCGTAAAAACTTGAGCCGTCGCCGTGCGAAAGCGCCACACTGTGGCGAAGACGAAGCCGAAGCCGGAAGGCGCAACCGGCGGGCTTGCGGGGCACTCCCGGAGGAGCGATAATGTTGAAAAAGTTTTAATTATCATCGGTTCGAGGCTCGAGCATTTTCGCCCGTGCAGCGTGCTTCGCGCGAAGTGAGGCATTGGTTGTGTTATAATTAGCTCCGAGTGCGGGGGGCGTGCGGCCTGCCTTGCGAGTGTGACACAAAACGCCCGAATCCGGTCCTCGGGTGCCAGGTGCCATGGATGTTAACAGCGGTTTAGAGCGGGCTGGCAGCGGGTCGGGCGTATAAGACAAAACAAACAACTTGTGCTACGTGAGCGAGCGAGCACCAGCCGACACGGACGAAGCGGGCCACGCTGACATTGAAGCGATGAAGCGAAACCGCATTAATGTCAGCTCCCGTGTTCGGTGCTCGTTACGTGCTGTGGACGGACGCGAGGGATAGAGCGGAAGTAGGCGAAGATAAACACCTTTCACCATTTGTCGCCAGATTGTTTATGCTTTGAAGCGGATTACCGGAGATTCTGCCCGGGCCCGGTCAAACAGGGCCCCGGTGCCGAAATCTCTTCGCCGCCTTTTTGTATTTCTCGTTTCCTTCTCGCACCGGTTTCGGTCACGGCGTGTGTTCCGGGGTGGATTTTTCCGCTGACCCAAGCACACCAGTACGCATGGGCCACCCAAAACAGAGCCACCGGCCGGACGGACCTTTGGCGTTTCCATAATTTCGTCCATCTTTCGCAGCGATTCCGGGGTGCCGGGATGTATTTTTACCTTGCCCCACTCGGTGCAATCGTGGGGAGGCGCGAGTGCGGGAGGGGCCAATTCACCTGCCACACACCCGCCCCGATGCCCGGAAGGATGACAAGGATATTAAAATAGATTTCACAACACCTTTTTCCCTCATTTGTCTTCTCCCGCTGGAGTGGTGTTCTCGCAATCAAGGATGTTTTTTTTTTGCTGTTGTTCGGTGTTCTCTTCTCTGTGGTCGAATGACCCACGTCTGTTGTTGCCGACGGCCGAGCTGAGGGGAGGTAAGAATGATGATGGCATTCCCAAAAATAATCCCAATGTCTCCAAAGGCTGCGAAGGGCGATGCCTGGCGGCCTGCAGCAGGGATCACAATTTTTCCCCGTGGATAGTAGGGCTTCTGAAGGGCGAGCGGACGTCATACATTTTAGCACACCGATGGACCTTTACGCCGGACGCATAAATCTGCCGTTTGTCGATGTCGTCGGGATTTGCTGATGTCAAGGGAATGCCAAACAGGGCATCAAAACATGTTAAGATTTTATTTGCCAGAGATTTGGACACGCTTCACGACAGATATGTGCTGTTTTATTCGATGACAGTAAGTACGAACGGTTTACTACGGTTTAGGAAGGTTAAGCAGGTGTTTGATTGTTATTTGGAGCTGATTATCAATAGTACATTTGCTTGAAATCGGCTTTTCGCATGTAATTCCGTTGCAAAAGCAAGATAAACATCGTCAATTACCATTTTTCAACCCGATTTCGTCATATGCGCCTGAAAGTATGCAATCCGGAGTAAAAGCTGCTAGTCAAGTCTCAGCAGGCGATGAAGAGGTTCGTAATAACATAATTTTCTTTGCGAATGGCATACCTTGCGGTTTGAATCAGATTAATTAGTCGGTCAGTAGGCAATTTGTGTAGCTGATGTTGGTTTTTATTTGTTGTTTATCAATTGAGAAAAGGGCATCCTTTGCACAACACTTTTTCGCTTCGGGGATTTCGAGCAATGTCCTAATTAGAGAACAAATTAAAAAGCATGGTTCAAATTGAGACACAATGGTCATTTTTTGTTCTACGTGCAATTGATTTTTGATTTCAAGAACCCAATCGTTTACATGGGAACAGCTTGTACAATTAGGCGGCCCAATCCGTACCATTATCCTGGTGCCGATAGAACTTAATCCTAACAAGCGTAACCAAGTTCGCAGCGCACCGCAAGCGTGAAGGCGAATCGATTACGAAACTTTTTTTTCTTCCTTGCGTTGGCCTCTATTTGCAAACCCAAACTTCTCCTGTCATTAGGCAAATCAGCAATCGCCCGCAATATTACCCGTCCCATTCCAGAGAGTGAGAGACAGAGACCGAGGGAGACATGGAAGAAGAAAAAAAAAAGATACCATAAAAGGGAAACAGAATCAGCAGGCGCAAAACGTTTTCAACAAAACCCATCCAATTTCCGCTCATTCCTTTTGCCATCAAACGATTTTCTCCCGTTGGTGTGTAGGGTACGGAGAGGTGTGGGTACAGGGGGGGACCTTTCCTGCCCCGGTTGCTGAACATAAAATCGTCCCAAAATTTGTCCGCCCGCACTTGACTGAGATGGGACGAATGAAGGAAAAAAACCCACCAGATGAAAGCTTCGGAAGGAAAAAAACGCTTGCTTAAGTGAAGACAACCACGGGCGCAAGGTAGAAAAATGAACCGAAACGGCTGGCTGGCCCGTTGATGCCAGCGTTCGCAATATGAGCCATGGCCAACGCCGATGAAGAAGCACCTATCCGCTATTTTGCAGCACCAGCACCAGCAGCATCCCGTAAATGTATTTTTCCTACCTTCGCGCCGGCTGGTGGCGTTTTTGAAGTCGCATGCGAATGTGGATCGTCTTTAAGGGAGTTTGAAGAAAACTGTTGGCGAGCCCGGACGCCAAAGGACGAACGAAAACGTCCTGAAACCAAAAAAGGAACAAGCAGAGAGTGAGAGACAGAGACCGAGGGAGACATGGAAGAAGAAAAAAAAAAGATACCATAAAAGGGAAACAGAATCAGCAGGCGCAAAACGTTTTCAACAAAACCCATCCAATTTCCGCTCATTCCTTTTGCCATCAAACGATTTTCTCCCGTTGGTGTGTAGGGTACGGAGAGGTGTGGGTACAGGGGGGGACCTTTCCTGCCCCGGTTGCTGAACATAAAATCGTCCCAAAATTTGTCCGCCCGCACTTGACTGAGATGGGACGAATGAAGGAAAAAAACCCACCAGATGAAAGCTTCGGAAGGAAAAAAACGCTTGCTTAAGTGAAGACAACCACGGGCGCAAGGTAGAAAAATGAACCGAAACGGCTGGCTGGCCCGTTGATGCCAGCGTTCGCAATATGAGCCATGGCCAACGCCGATGAAGAAGCACCTATCCGCTATTTTGCAGCACCAGCACCAGCAGCATCCCGTAAATGTATTTTTCCTACCTTCGCGCCGGCTGGTGGCGTTTTTGAAGTCGCATGCGAATGTGGATCGTCTTTAAGGGAGTTTGAAGAAAACTGTTGGCGAGCCCGGACGCCCAAATTGAAACGAACTTTAATGAAAACGCCCAGCCTAGCTCGAACAGCTGAAACATTACCTTTTTCCACTTCGCCGGTTGTTTCGTTTGCCTCGTTGCGAATCAGCAGTCGGCTGATTTCGGATCATTGTTAGCGCCAAATTAAGGAAATTAAAAGTACGTGGACGACGGCGGCGGTGGCAGGAAATTCGATAATGGTGTCGGTGGAGAGGGGAGCACTTTCCAAAACCGACCAAAGACACCAATTCGCCGGATCGCCAAAGCAGCCCTCCCGGATCGAAGTGCTGATGCGATGATTGAGTAAAAATCAGCTGAATTTGAAAGATGCTCAGCTGCCCGACTCGGGGTGGGAGTTTTCTCGAAAATTTGGTCAGATTTGTGTTGGGCTCCTTCCCATTCCGGGCGGCACGGTACTTGCCTGCTTCGAGATACCTTCCGGGCATCTTTGGGGATCCGTCAAGATCTTGCCGTAGGGGCGAAGAGTGTTATCAGCGTACGGGCGCAAAATTTATCGCACTTGAGAGTTGTTATCCTTTGCGGCTCGCAAAGGACCCGACAGTTGGCGCACACCCGTGAAGGTGTGCGCCACGTACGGGGCCATCCATGTAAGCCTACAGCAAAAAGGGACCTTCGTCTCGGTGGGACCTTTTACGTGCGGGCCGGAGGGAATTCGGGTCGGCGTTTGGGCGGTGTAGGAATCTTTACCGTCGTGCCCTTCCCTTTTGTAAGCCCAATTTCCGTGCCTCCTTCTGCTTTTTTTTTCTCTGCCCTCCCCGTAACCCGACCGATATTGTTTGGAGCGGACGTTCTTCGTCCTGCTCACACACGGCCGGAGGGTATCTGGTTTCAGGCCGTGTCCAGGCGTCTTACAGGCGCAATTTGATCTTCTCAATCGGGCTGCAGACATGGGATTAAGGATAAATGTTCCTATTTATATTCCAAATTGACAATATAATATCAATAATCCTTTCGATCCTTCCGTTCGGTTACGTCATCGGCTGCGAGCGGGTTCAGTGCGATCTTCGTGTGAGAGTGCCCGAACAGGAGTCCCTAAACCGGAGGGGAACAGTAAGATTGTGCCCTAAAAATGGCTCCAAATGAACCGTTGCGTAACGACAAACATATACATCATTTAGGGCGAAGATATTGCGGGACATGTAGAGGGTTTCCGTTTTTTTTTTGTTATCGACTCCGAAGTATATGACCATTGATTTTCGGCAGCCATTTCCGGACATGGAAACGGTTTTGGGAGTGAAGATTTTCATCTTTAGTAGCTTGCTGAATGGCCGAATGTGACACAGCTTGGCCTCCATCGGAGATGTGCAATTTGTGTGAGCTTTAAAGGGGTTTACTGGCCGAACGCCTATAACAAAGTCAAGGAGTTTACAAGATGAAAGCCTCCGCCAAGAAAATTGCTTTGTTCCTCGAAGGAACACGAGTAATTACATTAAGCTAAAGACTTTGAACTTATACTGTATTCAATATTTGACTATCGATGTATCTTTTTAAAATTATCCTACACCGAAATGCGACAACTGTTCACTCAATTTTCATATCGATCGATGTGCCCTTTTCAAACGACGAGACGAATTCGAACCCAATCTATTAGCACGATCAATCCATCAGTCTCCAAAACGACCCCTGCCCCCGAGCCACGCAGACTAATAAAAATAATTTCTGAAGCTAAATGTTTATCATGTTCGTTTGGTTTGCATTTCATTTCTGCCGCCCTTCCGGGCGCAGAAAACAACCAGCACGCTATCTAATGGAAATAAACCATCCGCAGACGAGACGAAATTCTCCCTGCCGACAGCGCGATTCGATTCCCGCTTGCGAGCGTTTTCGATTTCCTTTTTCTCCGCTCGGGCGTGGGCTTTGGGACGGGAGTTTGGGCGGAAATGCTTTTACTGGCGAACGGAAGGGTTAAAGTGTCGTGTTGTCGGTGTGTGGAAACACGAAAATCCCTCTCCGCCCGTTACCGGTTACGTGATCGGCGGGAGCACCGGAGA
>KZ067537.1:0-11461 GCA_002091845.1 Anopheles cracens | reverse complement strand
ACGTAATTACTTTGATTGTATTCGGAAGATCGTAAAAGGAAGACCATTCAGAGCGAAAATACCGTTCACCGGATGCCAGCAAAGTAAAAAATTAAGTTAGCTAGTGTTTGCCTAATGAACTACCGTCCACCGTCCCGGGCGCAGAAAGGAGCACCGGCTATAAACTGTGCAGCATTCCATCGCCCACTTTCCCGGGTTTCCCGGCGTGGCAAGAACTCACTCAGCAGGAGATAATTAATTATCATAGACCCGATGAAAATTAGCGTCCGTCCGTCCGGCGAATCGTCTTCGCCCCACTTGCCGGTGTCTCCGATGTTGTGTTGGATCGAAAGAGCCGTACAATGTCACAATGGCCGTGCGGGGCCGACACAAAACCGAAGCCCATTGAAAAGGGCCGTTCCGGATTCATTCATTTTTTGGGAGTGTGTGTGCGAGCTTTGTTATCTTTTCCACCGGGCGCACTGTACGGATCGTTGCCGTTGCCGTTTTTGTGCCATTTCAATTCCGATGCTGCATAATTACTGTGTCTGGGTGTGCGTGTCGGTGCCTGCGGGATGACGCACGAGCAACCGAGGCAAAAACACCGCCTCCGATCGGCATATGCGACTCCCGGCCCCAGGAGCGGGAACAGATTGACACTGTATGAATTCCAATTCGGAACGACAAAACCCACGTCACGTACCGGCGGAAGGTCCCGCTTCTGGACCTTCTTTTCCCATCAGGCTCACTGACCCGTTCCCGCTGCAGTCCACGCCGGCCCCGCCCGACTCGTGAGAATAGTTCGATTTGGCAAAAATGCTTTCCAATTTAGTTTTGCGGGGCCGTATCTCTCCGGAGCTCGCTGCACAAAAAAAACCCCAGAAACATGGAACACTACCGTAACGCTGCACCAAGTAGCATCCAAGACACAATCATTGGCTCGGTGTGTGAGTGTGTGTCTGTTTCGCCTCCTTTCTTAATCAACACCGTCTCGTCCAAAATGCGAAGCAACCGCTACGGTCGCTGGGGCAACGGTCAACATCTCGGTCTCGGCGTTGCTGCTGCGGGAGCAGTTTATGGATTATTTTTATTTGCCTTATTACGATCAACAAAATTTTTATTGCCATTATGTGGTTTTACTCGCAGCGCGCGCCACGCTTAAAGAGACCCGGTCGAAGATGGTCGAAACAATTTCGGCAGCTTTAAGTCGCGCGCTCAAGTTCAAAGGAACGAACCCGGGATAAGCTGTGTGGTGTTCATCTTCCGCACCCGGCAGCCAGAAAGACGTGAGTCACTGTCCTTGGGGGTGTTTGTCGTGCCGTGCGGCTTCTTGATTTTGGGCCTGGTGGTTTTGTTTTTTTCCGTTTCGCTATTCCTACTCCCAAAAACACGCATCCCTCCATCGGTGGTGACAGTGATTAATATTCAGCATGCGTCCGAATGTGCCCATGTGCCCATGTGGGGGACATACGGACATTAGATGAATACGGATTGGGTTTGATGGGCACGCCACCGGCGCGGTTTTAATGGATACGCGTGTAAAACAGCAATATCTCAATCTCGGACCGGGAGCGCGCGGAAGTACTCGAGCGGAACAAAATGGACATCGTGTAAAGACGCAAAGACGGTGGCAGTAAAAAGTATAAAAAGGAGAGCAAAAAAACCTAACACAGAGACACACACACACACACACCCAGCAATGACGACAGTGATCAATGTAGCTCGGTTCGGCATCGTTCGGCATCAATCAGCAGTTCCTGGGGCTCGAGTCGCTCAATCACTTTGGTAAATATTTGCCCAAACGGAAAACTTTCGCCTCGGATACCCGACTAAACTCGGGCGACCGGTCGCGAGGCGTCGCTAGCATTCCAGATCACCGTTGAATAATTGGTGTAATTGAATAAGTTTTTAAATAAATAAACAGTTTCTTGCACGGTTCCCGGCGATCCATTTCGGACGCTTCTGCCAGGGATAACGAATGCCAGGGATGGAGCCGAAAACACTCTACTTAGCGCGAGTCGCTTTGCCACACAGACACGCACACACTCGCTGGCCTGTGAGCGGATTCGGGTCGATCCTGCCACGGCACTGATGTAACTTTCGTAGAAATAATATTATTTAATTTAATTAAGTTTACAATAATTGTGTGCGCTTCGTTCGCACTTCGCCCTCCGCGCCACACCAGCGAAGAACCATTGGGTTGCACTCGAATTCCTCGACTCGATCACGGTCGCCTCGGGTGCGCCATCATGTTCGTCACCCGCTCAAGGGGTGGCACTTGGCGGGAGCGCACGTGTCGGCAGCGAAAGCAATTTGCTCCGGTCGACGGGCGCGCGCGCGCGCGCACTTTGCAAAGTTTCGGGTTTTCTTAACCGAGGCGGGAATATGAGTGGGGTTTTTCTTTTCTCTCTCTTTCGCCTCGTTCAACGCGAACGCTTTTCCTCCCGTGGCACGGCAGCACCGGGGAGGGAGAAGATAAGATAACAACATTTCGACTGCGGATCGTTCCAGCGGCACGGAACCGTGGCGGTTCGTGTGCGAACCCGCGGCGATACATTCGATCGGGAACGGTACGAAAGTTTAATGTTGTTCCACCACCTCACCGCCCACCGGAGATGGTGCCGGGTGCCGCTAAAACATAGGTGAGAATTTATTTAAACTTTCTCATCATTAAAAGCTCATTTTTACCTGCTGGCTTCGGCGTAATACAATTTGAAATGAAGTTTGCGATGCCGGGCTCGGTGGCTTGAGGAGGTTTTGGGAACCGAGGCATTGAGAGCGTGTGTGGAATTTATGGCAGAGTGTGTTTGGTGGTTTGCGAGTGAGTGTGTTTGGTAAGGTGATGGAGAAGTTTTAGAAGTGTCTTCTCGGAGGGTTCTGTATTTGCAGGTGCTTCTATTTGTACGGGAAATTGTGATTGAGGATCGCGATTTTCTCATTCATGACGATGTAATGATAGGAATTGGCGATGATTACGGTTGTTCTCGAAACACGTGCAACCAATTACTCCTGGGGCGCTTTTTGAATCGATCGAACCAATTCAACTCAATCGATTGTGTTCTGAAGTATATAAATTGTTTGAATTGTTTTTTCCGCAGTTTCACAGTTGTACGTTTTTATCCATATTAATTTCTCACTAATTTATATTACACACAATAATGAGCTATGCATTGAAACAGAATTGAACAAACAGTTTTTGCTGTACCATGGACTATTGTTTTTTTTCTTCTTTTTTGATTTTTTTTTCTAACTAATTTGAATTGGCTCGTGTTGAATATTTCGTGAATTGTGTTGGGAAATTAATAGAATCATAAAACATGTACCGATTAGTTTGTTGCGAACTGCGACAGCTCATTTCAACTTAATTATCTCAATCCATAATTGGTAATTTTATCGATTGAATGTTGAAGTTGCAGCTAATTATCGCAAATATTTAATATCATTATTAAAATTTGTTTCGTTCTCCTCAGTAATAAATTAAAAGTATGACTGAAATTTTATAGTTCTAGTCAAAATTTTTTTCAATAAAACTTCTATTCTAGTAGATAAATAACAGGAGCACTGAAAAACATTAGCACGCATTGCAGTAGAAGCAATATATCTCACTCACAGAGCAAATCCGGCCTGAAAACAGATTTAAGCATTCCAAAGTGCATTAGCTGCATTTGGTGTACGGGAAATTTGCAATCGTAGCTATTTTGGTATCACATACATTCGCTTTTGCTCCTCGCCACAATAGGCACCGTGCCTACCTCATTTACATTTACACCAATGGTCGGTCGGGAGAACTCCTCCCCACTCCCCCCTCCACCACCCTGGTCGTGTCAGTCAACGCTGTCATTCGACGAACGTTCTGCTAACTGTTTTCGCTGCCAAACACATTTCCGGTTTTGACGTGTCTGCTGAATTTTACATTCCACACTAACAATCTATTAACTAACCTGCCACCGAACGACACGGCGGAGGCCGGCCAAGCTAGAGGGAGACCCTGACAATCGTCAGTTAACATGCAAACATCCGCACCGCAGCGGGCCCGCAGCCCACCAAAGCTAGCCCGAATTCGATAGACACCAGCGCGGCTCAAGTGGATTGGCAAGGCTTTTGTTGTTTTTTTTTTCGTCACGCGGGCGGTACCGTTTCCGGAACCGGAAACCGGGACGAAACGTAAAATAAAATAACAACAGAACAACAAAGCCCCCCCGCAAAGCTCCAAAACTGGAGTGAATCCTTCCACGCGTTGAGCTTGGAGTTTCAGCACAAACTCATCGAAAATTGGCTTTTCGCTCGAGTGTCTGTGTGTGAGTGAGTGGTGTGTACCGGTGCAACTTTATTTGCAGTCCTCGAGCACTCGTAAATCTCCTTCCCGGTTCCCGGTGCTCAACAACGCTGACTTCCTGATCGAACCGGGGCGAAAATGGCAGTGTGTGTGATGGTGTGTGTGCCGTCAGGAAGTTTTGTTTATTTGTTGTCGGATTGCGAGAAACGTCAATATTTACCAACCGGAAGCTAACCGTTTGCCGTCGAGGCGAGCGCGCTTTCGGCGGTGGCCATCACACACGTACGTTCAATTCGTTCGTTCGTTTGTTTCACTGCATATTATGAACCTCCCCTCCCACTTCTACCCCCTACTCGTTGGGATTGAAAACGGGTATCGATTTATTAAAATTTCCTTCCGTATGGTGTGAATGCCGCCAGTACCGTGTGCTAGTTACCGGCCCGGCTGCGTCTTTTAGCCGAGCTTCAGTCAGGCAAGCCTCCCTGTTCCCACATCGATAATACGCGTTTCCGCAGCCGTCCCGGGCGCGAAGGATTAAGTCTGGCCGGGTGGGGCCGACGGGTGCGGGAAAATTGATTCAAACCTAGCCGGCCCCAGGGGAGGGGTGGGGGGAGGGAGAAAATTTGTCCTGCTGGGCGTCACCGAAACGATTGGAAACGCACGGGGCCGCAAATCGCTCGTCGCTCGTTCAGCGCGCGTGGAAATCCGGCTGCCATAAAGTATTAATGAGCGAAGTAGAAGTCTCACGATAAATTCCATGATAAATGACACCATTTACCATAAATTATGAGCCTTTCATACTGTTCATAATTCTCGCGCTCGCACGTGGGGTCGCGGTAAGGGGGGGAGGGGAAGGGCGAAGTGGCCGCGAGGTGGAAAGCTCTTTCCACCCCACCCGAACCGAGCACGCGAGTCCGAAGTGGGAACGTTTGAGACGGGAAACCGAAGTTCCCCCGATGTGGAGGGTTTTCTTTTGACTGGCGTTTCTTTTTATATTGGTTTGAATGTGTGTGTGTGACTCTCACCCCGGTGGATCCTTTTGTACGGGGGACCAAGTGCACTCGGTGGCCGTGAATAAAGGAGCCTCGTAATGTGCTTCAAAACTCGTAAATATGGAATGTAATAACGAGCCTTTTCACTTTCGGTGGAAAACGGGAGTATGGTAGGGGAAATTTGTACAATGAGTGGGAAAAATTATTGCTCATATTTTGAGTTAGATTGTAACGGCTGCAGACGTGGAACATCATCTAATTCACATTGAAAAATAAACTCTGGTACTGATGAAACCTTTTATTGTGAAATAATCACACAATATAAGGAGGACCTTCTTCTCAAAAAGTCTTAAATATTACTATAAAAAAGCATCATAGTATTGTACGAAAAAATCATCATTGTATTGTATTTTGACAGCACTGTGCGTGACACTCTTCCATTGTGTCTGTTTGCTACCATTCATTTGCTGGAAAAGTGTCGTGAGAACACCACTTCTAACAATATGAGCTGGCTTACAATGAAGAAGCGATTATGACACCTGAACACCCAAGGTGCGTTAAAAAGGACTCGTTTCGCTATCGCAGGCACCATCACCGTCACGATCGGTACTAACGAAAGGTGCCTCTTGGTGGGAATGCACCATAGGGTTTAATGAAAACCCTTCATCCCGCGGCGGCGTTCAATTACTCGCGCGAATGAAGCACACAATTTGCGCGGACTGTGTTTTGTTTCGTCTATGTTTCGCCGGATTCGGAATCGAGCACATCGGTCAGTTCGAACCCTCTTTCCCAATGTCTATTAATATGTCTGTACCGTCTCCACATCGTTGGTTAGCACCGGGTCGCAATATAAATCGTCCGAAACCCATCGGAACTTCGGCTGCCGGGCAAGGGCCGGGGTCGTCGGGAGCCGCCGACGCCACTAATAACAGTTATTTTTCTTCACCACCATTGAGGTTGTGCTCTTTGGTTTTCCCAACCCCCTTTTGCGTATCGTGATTCGCGTCCTCCACTTCACGACCCCTTTCCCGTACGGGTTGCACGATAAACGACCTGCGACTCACGCCGTGTATGGGGCGGCAGCCGCCAAGCTCGAAAGCTCGAAACAAACGGGAACGGTGTTTTTTTTCTTCGTTCGCCCAGGTCTCGTCCTGGGGTGAGAGAAAATGATACAATGAATACATGCAAATGCCGAGGTGGCTTCAGCCCTTCGCCGGCATCGAACACCGCCGAAAACATGCCGAAATGTCGAAACGGTCGGCGTGCGATCGGCATGGAATATCCTCACGGAGCGCTTTGGTTGGCTTTGAAGGATTTAGGTTTATTGAATTTTATCACGAAGTCTCGTTTAACGAAAACACGTTTTCGAGGCTCCACTTTTTCGCCCCCCCGGGGGGGGGGGGAGGTTGGCCACCTCACCCCACTTCCCCCATGCGGAATTCCCATGCTCTCATTGGGTGGTGTTGGGGTGAATGAGGCAGGCCCTCTTGAAAAACTATTCGCTGCCAGCGTTCGCCGGAACGCCGGGGACCATTGCCGCATTCCCCCTGTGGACAGGCAAAGGCAGAGCCGTACCAACTTCTCGCCGTAAGCCGATACTTTAAACATCGTGTGAAAAATAAATCGAGATTGTAAGATACTCCCGGGTGGCGGCAACAGCAGCGGCAGTGCAACGGAGCGAACGTTTCCACCACCTTGGTGGTGGTACTGCCGCTAAACCTCCGGCACCGAGGGAAAAGAGTATGTTCATATCTTTACCACTTTACCACCGGTCTGCGGTGGCGCGTGTGAGGAGGAGTTTTCCGACCCGACCGAGAAAGGCCGACAGAGTTGCCGAAAAAGTTTGCCTCCTGTTTTTATTTTCCGAACGTATATTGATTGCTCACATGATATTGGGCGATAACCATAATTTAGGTCTTGTTGCTTTCTCTTTTTTTCTTTTCGTTCGTTGTTTCACCCCTTTGCAGACACTCACACACACACACACACACTGTTCCGTGTTGCGCGCGCTTGCAGGAGAAAGCGAGAGTAAGCTCGCGAGCCAGTACGACGTTAACGAATTGATCGGCAGTAAGTGCGCATCAATTAACGATCCTGCTACGGTCATGTTTGGGTATCGGTTTGTTTTTATTTGATTTTGGAGGCATGTGGGACCTTTGGGGCTGGAGAACGAGGTAGCACAACAGATAGTTTCTGCGCACATTGACGATATTGCAGGGAGATGCTTGGGAAAATGGGTTACGAGTCAAGGTTTCATTGTGTGTTTTTCATAAAAGATTTCAAAACAACTTTGAAAAATAGTTTAGGTTCTATTAAAAATTGTTTTAAATTTTTTTGAACAACAAGCAGTATCATTAAAAACATCTTAAAAACAAAACTATAGAAAAAATATGTTGAAATATGGAATGAAAATTGAATCTGTAATTGGCCTTCAATCGTTCACATAGAAATATTTTGAATCGATGTTTTTCTAATTTTTTTTCAGTTAAACCAAGATTAAGTACGTTAGCTGACTACTCATTTTCAATAAGAGCTTATTCCAATAGAAAGGCTTCATAAATAAATGCTTTCATTCCGATTCCGATTAACCATTTTAATCCTTATAATCCTCAGTTATGAGTTCAGCGCATTAAAACCGAGCTCTACGGCACGGTTCACAGCACGCATCTACCTACTTCATTTCTTGCATTTCTTCAAATCCACTTTACCAAAGACCTGGCCTGTCTTCGGCCCGGAGAACACTTAAGAAATTAATCAGTTGTGTCAAAGCGATTCGAAATCGGTAATTTGTTGAAACACGCGCTCAGCCAGCTTGCACATCGCGTCATTCGTTTTCTGTTTCAGCTTTTCCACGCCCGACCGTGGATCGATACACGCCACACGCAGCTCCTTTCGCATAGTGGAGCCTTCCGTTCCGGACCGTCTTCAATTAGTGTAAGCGGCGTCTTTCGGCGAACGACGCCCGGTACCTGATTAAAGTTTAATGCAATAATTAAGTTCTATCAACTCCAGCCGGGTAGCTTCTGCGGAGCAAGGTCGATGTCACATTACGAACGAGACACGCTCGTCGGTCGGTCAGGATATCTATTAACTTTTCAATACCGTTCTAAATCCGGCCCTGCGTCAGTCGCCATCGTGGCTCAATCGATGTTAGTTTCAGGTGCTGTGCCGTGGCTGTTGTTGTTTCACATCGCATCCACCTTCAAATTGACATTGTGGGATGGGCTTCTTGGAAAAAAGTTCCAACCGACAGGAAGACAATTCCACGGAGCTTCCACGGAGGAACAGTGCGGAACACAGAAATAGTAGCTTAATACCGCTTCTGGAAAATAAAGCTCGTACTTGTTCCAGCTGGTCAGCTTCCATCGAGTACTTTAGCTCCGTTTTTTTTCCTTCCATTTTGTCTCTTTTCAAGTAATCCAACCGTACGTGTTGTTGTGTTGCGCTCTGTAGAAGTACACCGGACCTGGAAGCGTTCCGTTTCATTGGAGAAAGCTTTTAGTTTCTGTTTCATTGGAAGCATTATGTGTGTGTGCTTCGTTTTCTTCCGATTTCATATCTCAGGGCAACCGTGGGCGTTCGCCAGAGCATCAAAGGACTGAGCGCGGAGAAAAGAAATCCGAGCAAAAGCTGCCATTTTTCTAACACAATTTAATATCGCACCTGTTCCGGTGGCATTCTTTTTGGGTCGTTCGGGAAAGTAAAACCCACCGTGCGTAGGAAACAAGTGCTCGCTGCAGGAAAGTGTAGGAAGCATTTTGAAACCCCGGCCCCCGGGATGATGATGTGATGGCTGGCATCGGGAAGGGACAGCTGTATGAAACCAGTCGCACTGGCAAAAAATTGTCTAAATTGGATACGACGGTAAGCGCACCTCGAAGGTACGTGCGTGGGAGAAAAGTTCAGTGAACGCGACGGTTCATGTGAGGTGAGTGATCTGGCCGGGAGGGATTGGATTTATGGAAAATGTCATTAATATTAAGTGTATGGGATATTTTGGGGCTTGCAGAATGAGTATGCAGTCTTAGAGAGTTATTTGTAAGAACTTTTGCATTTTTAATGACCTGTTGATCTGATGCAGGTGTTAAATATCGTTGAAATATGCTTTAAAAAATATAAAAAATCGAGTTTTCAACTAATATTGTCTTGACAAGAAACAGTCAGTAAACTATTCAGTATAAATCGTCCATGTTTTTCGATGGAACTTTCAGAATAAACCGCTGTTGTTCACATTCAGAAGCGGCTATGACACACACACACAAAGGCGGAAGTGTGCGGTAAAAATTAGCTAACCGCGAACACAAGTTGCAATAGTTGCGCCCGCCGCAGCAAGTGAGCTCGGGTGGCTCGGTGGGTGGGCTCGGTTGTGGCGCTATTTTGATGATTCGGACGACAATGCATTCGGCTCGGCAAATCGTGGTCGTTGTCGTGCCGCATGTGCCAGGTATGTGGCTTGTCCCGATGCTATCGAACATCGCCCGGGGTGGGGGAACAATTTAAATACAAGCAGCCACTACCGGTCAATTACTTAAGCACGCCGCCCCCGTGCGGAACGTTTTGCTGGGCGTTTGGGTTAGGAATTTGAATAAATTCTATTGTTATTTGTGTGGTTGATGCTGGGGTGTGCTTTGTTTTCGTATTGTGAATACACGCACATTGTTATGAGATTCATGTTGTCATAGATAAAGTGGGAGTATGCAGGGCAAATGTCGAGAAATGTTGTTTTTTGAATGCAGAAAATATTTATAATCGTCTAATGAACAGAACATACTGTGGTTTAATGATACTGATATATTTTTAATGCTTTGAATCATTACTTCTACCTACAATATTACTTGAACATTAAACAAGATAACACACACACACACACACACGCACACAAACAAGAAGCGAAACAAAATAACAAAAAACTCAATAGAGTGCCTCAGAACAGTTGAATAGAATAAATGCAGGGAGAGAGAGAGAGAAAAAAAGCAAGAAATAATTATAATGGATGCAGACGAGCAGAACTGCACGTACAACTTTCACGTCACTGAATGCGGAACATTGGGATTTTGGGAACTGTTAAAAAATATGCACACAAGAAACAACGCGAAGAAGAAAAAAGCGAGCGCGCGCTCACACACACAGGAGCGCGAAAACATCGTCCGAAAAAAGGGTACAGTGGAAATGGTCCCGAATAGGATCAGGATAAAATATAGCGAGCTTTGCGTCCCCTTTTCGGTATCGTATCAAGCCGTGCAGTCGGTGGGTTGGTACAACACGTTTGTTGCGAAGCAAAAAGCGACCCGCCGGTCCGCGGGAAGGCCGGTGCGAGCTTTATGCAGAATTGTGAATATAGCGCCGGTGCATGCATATTCATGGGACCGACGACCGGCAGTTCATTGGTTCGTGGGGGCTTTCGAAGAATTCCGAAAACGCCCGGGACAACACTGTCCCGGGCTGATAGAGTGCGGTGCTCGAGTGCGACTGCCCAATGCTGCAGCCAGCGTCCCCGAATCGCGGGCGATGGAGGCGGAACGGGTGCTGCAATGCAACTGCATCGAGCACCGGGAAAAAGGAAAACATAGTAAAGCCCACTGCCACTCACACACACACAAAGGCGGAAGTGTGCGGTAAAAATTAGCTAACCGCGAACACAAGTTGCAATAGTTGCGCCCGCCGCAGCAAGTGAGCTCGGGTGGCTCGGTGGGTGGGCTCGGTTGTGGCGCTATTTTGATGATTCGGACGACAATGCATTCGGCTCGGCAAATCGTGGTCGTTGTCGTGCCGCATGTGCCAGGTATGTGGCTTGTCCCGATGCTATCGAACATCGCCCGGGGTGGGGGAACAATTTAAATACAAGCAGCCACTACCGGTCAATTACTTAAGCACGCCGCCCCCGTGCGGAACGTTTTGCTGGGCGTTTGGGTTAGGAATTTGAATAAATTCTATTGTTATTTGTGTGGTTGATGCTGGGGTGTGCTTTGTTTGAAATCGTACCATTTGCTTTAATGATCTTTTGCCAGCCGAGCCGGTGTTGCTTATGCATTGTAGCAGTTACGATTTGGCGGGTTTTCTTTCCCAAGTGCACGAGCGCGCGAACATGCACCGCGAGTGTCAATAAAAAAATAGAACCAATTGAGTTTAAAGTTGCTGTGCAGATGATGATGCTGTGGCGGTCAAAATACAGGCGTACGAGTAACGTGCCACACACACACACACACACACACAC
>KZ067534.1:48431-62228 GCA_002091845.1 Anopheles cracens | reverse complement strand
GCATTTGCATGAAACGCTTGTTTTGATGATGTCGATGATGATGACGATGGTGGTCGTGGTGGTGCTCGTGGTGGATGGTATCATAACTGTCTCACGCGTTCGTAATCGGATTTGCTAAAATATTCAGACCGGAAACTCGACCGTGGCTGTGGACGGGGGTTTCGGAAAAGTTAGCCCTCAGTCCCCGGAGTGCCGTGTGCTAAATCGATACTCACTCCATTAGCCATTCACCAGCGCCACCAGCAGCGTGATCGATGGCGAGCGACTGCGTGCCGGGATCTCGTTGCGATGATGCATTTTTACGCAGTGATTTTAGCGCATTGCCGTGCCGGCTTGCGTTATTCGCACACGTACAGGCGCGGCGGCCCCATTGGCCAGCTGTCCAACACCTCTCCGCCTCATTCCGGAGCTCAACGAGTGAACCGAACCTAAAGCTTTCATCACAATGGGCGGGAAATAGAAACGAACAAAAAAAAAACACACACACCCTTTTATCTGGGTCACAGATCGGACATCGTCGGAGTCGGGGTTTCAAAATTGAGACCAAAGACAACGGAACGCCGAAACGAATCACGTTTCCACCACGTCACACTCGATGGGGTTTAGCATTTTCCGCACCGACCGACACCGCGACGTGTAGAGCCGGGCGTCGAGCCGTTGTGTCCCTTTTGGGGGATTTCGAATATTTTATGAAGTGACCCTTGAACCAGTGGCATCGTTTATTAACGCGCCGTCGGAAGGGCTATGCAGCTCGTGTGTCCAACAGTGGTCGACATGTGTGTATGCATAGGTACAGAAGAGCACATGTGTCGAATGTACAACATTGCTGGTTTTCCGATAGATGGCGCCACTAGTCTGTGTTACTCATTGCTGACAGTTTTGATACATCTAAGTAGACGCTTGCACATTATAAAAATGGGTTTGATTAAAGTGAGAGAGAGTAATAGTAAATAGAGTTTTTAGCTTTTAAAGTACAGTCTTGAAGATGTTGGACATAAATGGTTGATTTAACTTGAAATCTATCAATCATTTCGATTCAAACAAATACCATGTTTGGTGGGATCTCCATTAAACACGTTACGACATTCCGATATCAAAATCCGCATGATGTCTTTTTGATTTTCCCGAACAGTGATTGAATCTCAATATCATGTTTCAAGATTCATGAAGATATTTTAATAATTCTGGTACATGGAAGGCTCGAGAACCTAAAATTTTACAATAAGGATCCTAAATATATGAGCGAAACATGTATGCGTATGTTCGATATCTCACACATGAGTCCATGAGATACATAAATCTTGGAATCTGGAATAATCTGGGAATAAAGAGCTAAGAATGTTTACCGAATCACCAATCATTTCAAGGAACTCATAATCAGTAGAACCGAGATTGGAAAAGCGCAGAATTCAATTGCTTTTCAACTTTAAAACAGCTTAAAAAGCATACCTCGTTCTTAGCGCACAGCCACGATGGACGGCCGAACCACACTAATACATCAAAACCCATCAGAACAGGGGATAAAGTTTCGCCACTCCCAACGCCCACCCTTGTTAATCCTGCGTCAGCATTCTTCGTGCAGCTGCGACTTTGCTTTCTCGCTCGGTTTTGCGGAGGCGAAAAGTCGAACAGTTTACATGCTTTTAGGCGCGCGCGCGCTCCAGTAGTTAGTAAGGACACCCGCAGCGAAATAAAATCCTCCAATTCCTCTTCCCGAACAAGAAAAAGCAAACACTCTCACACAACAATGCACACAAACAAAGCAAGCACACGCACTACAGAGTACACGGTACAAATGACTGCAGATGGGGTAATACCAAGTGGACGTAGTCGTGCGCGTATGTAGTTGTGAGTTTCTTTTACATTTGGGTAGCCCGTGTGCGTTCGGGTTTCGAGCACGAATTTCCGTTCGAAATGTCGATTGCGCACACATCGAACACCCGTAGCGGCTCGCGTCATGTGTAAAACAAACTCATGGTCATGCTGTGTACGAAGTTCGTGCCCGAAGTTTGTTCACTATACATTAGCTGTGTTTTTTTTTGTTCTGTTTGTTCATTTCCTTTGTAAAGCTCAATTCGCTCATACCGAATCTAAACCTGAATGTAAATTTGCTGTAGCTGTACTATACACGTTTATGTTGCGAAGCGTTTCGAGGTTTGAGTCCAAACATTTGAACTTTGAAACGTTTCCATCTAAAAAAAAAATCCGTTTGCAATAGGGGAGTCGGAGGAACGTCCTTCGACGCGAATCGCAACGTTGGCTTTATCTTTGTTTTTATTTCACTGTTTATGAGCTTATTTGCAGCGCTGCTTGCACCGATGTGTGCTTGCGGGTGATGCCGGCTGCTGACATTGAAATATTTCAATAAAGCATCGATGCGATCGAGCACCCGATTGGGAGATTTATAGTTGCTCGCCACTGGAGCAGAAGCAGGATTTTATGGTTCTGCTGAGGGTTTTTTTTATATTTCTGGTTTATGATTTTAGTTATTATCGGAGATGAAGACGAATCGGTTGTTGTAGAAACACAGTGGGGAAGTTTTACATTACATACATATTTGACGACTTGCGTTCGAAATTTCTTCATAAAGAACCATTAACACTACAACTAACCTGAAACCCACCAGGAAACTTGAGTTGTTCCTATCACCTAACATCTCCAAATTAAAAAAAAAATGATTTGTTAGAGATAAAACTCAGTTTTATCCATTGCCCTTAGACAACAGCTCGCACTTACTCTACAGCTCGGTCCTTACACTTTCATTTCCGATCACTCCAAGTGCGATTTCAAGCTGCGACTCTAAAACGTGGACATAAAAGCCCGATTGAATCTCACACCGCGCTTCTTCTTGTACTTTCATATCATCACCACTCTCCCTGCGCAATACGAAAAAAAAAACAAACAAACTAAAACCAAACACAAATCCTCATCTACTTCGACGCGCGCCTTTCTCACGCTCACTCACGTGCGTGCGTGCGTGCATCGCTTGTGTGCGCATGCATTTGCCGCGAAACAGGACAGCACGAATCCGAAGTGGAAATCAACGGTAATGTTGTGTTGTGTTTGTGCCTGCTACTACTACTACTAGTTCTGCTACTTCCACTATCACGTTCCACCAACAAATCCTCCGCTCGAACTGCCGCTTTTTCAATCATCTTCCACCCATTTCCTTTACTTCTATGTTTTTTTTTGTTTTTGTTTTTCTTTGTTTCGTTGCTGGTGCGTTTGCTTCTGCGTTTGCGTTTTGCGTACCGCCCTTTTAAACTACCACGCAATGGCTTTGCTAACATCCAGATCCAATCAATCTGCTCACCTTCAAAACGGGCTTCTTCTTTGAAGCTTTCGACAAATGTGTCTGTTCACCACGATTCACACTTTAAACTCGAAGCGAGCACTAGAAAGTTTCTGTTTTCTTACGATTCCACCGCCTTTAGTATCCTGTTTACCTTGTTCATTTGTTCGTTCTGTTACGTGTTTAGATGACTTTTCAACTTTTCACCTTCATTGTTAGCAAAGCTCTAGTTCTACGTTAGCGTTTGTGTCTTTCCACCATTAGATGCAGTTTGTTTGTTTAGTTTCTGATGTTCTGAACATATGTTTTTTTTTTTATATTTTTGACTAGTTCATTGCTCAGCTGGAACAGAACCGATGAAAGCAATTAAATTGGTTTCAAATGGAGCTCATTTCTCGGTTCTTCTACGATGTAATTGGCTTGAAGAAATGATCCAATGAACCTCCGAAAAAAAACTCCACTAAAGCACCCAGAAGGTGCCACAGTGGACCAGTTTCTTGGCTCATTTCGTGTGTGCGAAACACACACGGAACTTGTTGCGTTATGCTTGGCACACAACGTGCATCTTTTGTTTATTCATTACACATTATCGGACGTATAATCCCATCCGAAAAGACGCATTTCTGTCGGGAATGTGTGTTTCCGTTTAAATTGTTTGTTTTTGGGAATGTTTCTAGGATTTAAAGACTGTGCTGCCGGTAAGCTTTACTATGATTGCATTGTAATTGCATACTTTCTGGCTGAGGATGCTCAAAAGCGCCTAACAGTATGCAATTTATAAGATCATTAAAGCTTTATTTACGCCTTATTTGAAAATTTTACGAATATTTATCACTGGTTGATAGCCCATCGAGTCAAAATGGACCAACACTACAGTGGATACACTTCAATGTTGACTATTACTATACAAAAAACTTTAAATAATAGTCCCACGAGTTGTCGAAGGAGTGACAACCTTTATAAAACCTTCGCAAGTGACTCGTTAATAAGAAAACAAATTTTAATATACTCCAACTCAGAACAATTTCTCGTCATTCCTTTGGAGTTAGGAACTTCTGAAATCGTTGAAATCAGGAGCAGATCAACCTCAAACCTTACAACAACTCTTAATGATCGCTTTTAGAAAGCAATTCTAAAATAAGCTAAGATAATGCTTCCACCGATTGAGCAGATCATCGACAACCTACTTTAGCAGATTCTATGAGCCTGCTTGATATAAAAAAAAACAGATACTAAGTGGCAAGCTACACAAATACAGCGTGATAAAGAGGCTTCGCAGAAAAATGGGCCACAACCCATCAGCAGCACTCACGATACAGCGTTCCATTTTCGTAATTGCTCCTGCTCTTTGTCTTCTGCTGCCTGTCACTTACAGACACAGGTACGCTGGGAATGCGCCCAGCCTCTTCCCCCAGCACGAAGCGGGTGACTCCTGGGACAGACGTTTAGGTCGGTGGTTATGAAAATTAAAAATCACCACACTCGTCTTTTCGAACCGTATCGCTCACACACACACACGCCTGCTGAATGCTGATGAAAGCTAATTTATTTTACATTTCATCGTAGCGATTTTTTGTTCTCGCTGCTTTTTTTTTCGTTCTACCGAGCTCGCTCATCTTCTGGGCACTCTGCATGCGAGCGGAGCATTCTTTTGCAGCCCTTATGGGGCAAACGCGCATAAATCAAGCAGGCCATGGTTTTGATGCCGCCGCCGTACACAGTGGCATGTACGCGCGATGCATCCCTCGTCGGCGGTATTAAATTCCAGCACCCCAAAAGTCGTCCACGCAAAGCATCATCATCTTGGCATGTAATAGTGGTACGGCGTAGCGAAACGCTGCAGCCTCCGTCTTCCCGCAGCTCCCTCTCGCGGCAAAACGTCCAAACGGCCACCGCGTGTACGCTGCTGATGTTTCCATTTCCCAACAGGGAGCGGGTAAGGTTCGTGTTTGTTTTTTTTTTGTTTTTATCTTCATCGTCCTTTTTCCCTCCCAGGTTCGTTCAAGGATGCACGGTGCTGCACCGTCGTATTTCTCTTATCTTTAAGTTCTCGTTTTTGTTCCTTGCCGCTATCGGTACCGCGGCGCCGTCCGTCAGGCAGCTCTTCACGAGCCAAAGGCCCTAGACAATGCGACCGTCTAAGTATCGCCCGGGTGTCTCGCCGTGTGCCGGGAAAAGCGGTGACGCTCGTCCTGTCGAGTCTTATCTTATCTCGTGCGCTCGCGCTGTTGCAGCGGTGCAAAACGAGAACACGATGTTAATACGCACCCAGCCAGATTGTGATCGCTTCCGGTGCCGGCTCGACTGTCGCTCCGTTCGTTGGAAGATGCACGTCCTGGCGCATGGGGAGCGTCTGTCACATTTTTCAACCCCGCTGCTGCTGCGCGAAGATGAATGTGTCCTGTGCCTGTGCTCGCTGACGTTGATCTCCAGGCATGGAACGGAGCGTGGTGAAAAGAAATTGAATTAAATTACAGAAATGTGTCTGCAATCGGGTAAGGCCATTCGCATTTGCAAATGATTTAATTAAAACTCACCTTTCGGTGGAGGGTTTTACGCAAGGGCATTAACTCACTAATCGTGCTGTGATTGCGCCTCGAGGGAGTTCTATTCCATGGAGTATTGCTCCGTCGGTGATCATTAATGCCTGTAATGACCATATTGTTAATTATTCTCCACAATGAGATATTACAGCGCTCAAAAATGATATGCCTATGATATGCTTAAATGTTAGATACAGTACTTAAGTTAGGTGACACTACAGAACTGTCATTTCTGGAGCATTTCTTGGCACGGATTTATCATAGTAAACAGGGGTTTGAACAGAAACGTCAGACATCAGCAGCATCTCAAACCTGGTGTTTACATTTTACACTTGAGTTCTTTGGTCGACGAAATCGATTTGTTCGAGCTAACGTCTTCTAAGCTTCCCTTTGACCACACTGCTCGCTATTGATAGCAGAAAGAAGATTCCATACTCTCCTCAATAGTCACCCGCAACAGATCGAATACGGCAATAACGTTACGGTAACCTCGATTCGAGAAGATTTATTTCGAGCGCGAGCAGTTCGACCCGACCGTTCCCTTCAACCTGATCCCTATCCCTGAAGCGTACGTTAATCAAATTAATTGCCTCTGGAATTGAGCTGTAAAAGCGAAATCCCCGTCACAAACTCGCCACCGGGTTTGTAGCACATTTCTGGAATCCTCCCCCGCATCGGGATCCTTCTAAATTGCGGTCAATGGTGGTGGCCATTCCTTTCGAAAAACCCATTTTTTGACAGGGATTTTCGGGATTCGACCACAGCCACGTCTCCGTGCGTCTGCGGCTTCCAGATCTTCCCATACATGTTGCTCCCAATCGCAATAAAATCGATCCCCACACACACACACACTCGTGCTCACTTTATTAAGAAATAATTGAGAACGGGCACAAAATGGTGGCCCCGGTTGGTAGCATTTTAACCTCAAGAACGTACAGGCGCATCTAATTTCGTCCATTTTTTCCCCCCTTCTAAATGAAGCAAATGACAAGGATGGGAGATACAGGCATCGTTTATGGCATCAAAGATTGGAATAGTTTTGCAATAGGATTAGGATCCGATAGTTATCAGAGGGTTTAAACTGATGCCAATGGGAACTAATTAAACTTTTTGTTTGCTTTTTTAACGAACGATTCAGTTCAATATGACGTAAACCCCTATACCCGAAGGACTCTGCGAAGCGTTGAAGTGTCGAAATTTTGGTGGTATGACATAAATATTCAATGTGTAAAATGCGATTTTCGAAAAGAATGTTTTGACTGCAGTCATGTTCTAAAACATGTGCCATAGATAAGTAAATTCATGTACTAGAAGAAACTAGAACATAAACTACAAGTTTGAGAAGAAACTATTTCAACTAACACTTTAAAAATCTATTAGAATTTTGCCTTCTAAAATACTCCATCTCGGAGGGGGAAATTGAAGCGATTTACCTTTTACTTCATCGTCGCACCGTTCGTTCGTGCTCACCCGCTTTCTTTGCCGATCGCGCTTGTTGATCTTCCCCGTGTGGTTTTTTCGTTCGTTTTTTTTTTCTGCGCTATTCACACGGAAATTGGCAGCGGGGTATGTGCTTTCACCGCCTGCTTCAATTGAAAGCAGAACGCAGCAGCAGCAGCAGCAGCAGCAAGCACCGCTTGGGAACGGATCATGGTGCGGATTTCGGAGTGGAGTCTCGCTGCCGGTGTTTGTGTTTGAGCTTCGGCTTTAATTTCGCTGATGGTATTTTTATCCCTCCTTCGGCGCTGCGCTTTATTTAATTCCCCGTCCATATTTGCCATCACTTGTCCCGTTTCGATAAAGCTTCCTCCCGGTTGCGGGAAGGTTTTCGGAGGAGAGCTAATTTCACTTCGGTTGTTCCGTGTGGGAGCCGGCCATTCTTCGGATGATACACAAAAAAATTGGCGAATGTTCCTTCCCAAGGTAGTGTTGGTTCCGGTCCAACCGGTTGAGTAATTTTCATCCAGACGTTAGCAGTACGAACAGGGAAGTAATGGATACTCTATCCAAGGAAAATTGTGTATAAATGGTATTCTAAAGCTCAAAGGCTCATAATATACGACCTTGGACTGGTCCCACCAAACACAAACGGAAGAAGCAGACGTTTGTTAATGTCAAAGACAAACTTCTTCCAAATCCAAATTCTTAACCTCAAAGGCTCATACTATACGACCTTGGCATAGTCCCTCCAAACACGGACAAAGGAAACAAAAATAGGTTAGTGCAGATTTCTTCCAATTTAAAGCACCTGAACCTCTTCCAAGCATATCCGATAATACTATTTCCAATAAAAAAAAAACATCTCCAACACGTGTTCTGCCACGTTCGGCAACGCTCTGAAACATCTTCTTTAACGTGTTTCTTTCATTAACTCAAAAATGGAACCTACATTGCCGCGGGAGTCTAAGCTTGCCTTACGACATTTCTTCGAACTCGAACGCTCGTCGACGCGAGATCCATGCACGACAATCACGAGAATTGGGAAATTAATGTTTGAAACGTTACATTGATGAACAATCACGAAAATCGACGCCATTGTAAGCGCGTGTAAATGAATACGCTAGCGCGAGTGAGAACGCTTCGTTCCTCATGGCAGGAAAATTTAAACGACAACTGATCTTCTTTGCCACACTTTTCCTCGTCGCTGATCCGTGCTCGCGTCCTCGTTTGCTTTTCTGATTATTGCCGTTTGTCTCCATCTCGGAGGGGGAAATTGAAGCGATTTACCTTTTACTTCATCGTCGCACCGTTCGTTCGTGCTCACCCGCTTTCTTTGCCGATCGCGCTTGTTGATCTTCCCCGTGTGGTTTTTTCGTTCGTTTTTTTTTTCTGCGCTATTCACACGGATGGAGCGATTGGAAGGCTGGCTCAATGTTTACGAGCATTGAAAATCCATTTTCCAACCATACGGCGACAATTGAAAAGCAGACTTTACGAGCTCGAGCGCAGGTTTTCCGAGGATGGCAAAATCACCTCCAAACGGGCGTTGATAGTATCTTCGCGGACAGGACAATGGGAAGTTCGGAAAGAGGATCGCCATGTGAAGTTGGTGAAGTTGGTGAACCCCGCTGGCGTTGATGGACCCTCAACGATGTCGCTTGCTATAAAGCCCACGCCTGGCTGTGTCCACTGCCCGCTGAAGTCTGCTCCACAATCGATCCTTTTATGAGCTGAGATGACATCGCGCCCGCAATAAAGCCACACAGTGTACGGACGAGAAAGGAGCTACAGTCTGCAGCCCACCGGCAGGGATAAAATCGATCGATAAAAATTTCATATCCGCCACCCAGCCTCCGGTGCGTACGCACCGGCCACACTCTCGAACGCACACTTCAATCGAACGGGAGGGCGATGAACAGGAAAGATGAATTCTGCCACGCACCATCCGTAAGCAGTTTTTATTAGCGGTTATTATCGGCGTTCATTATCTTACGCGCTCGCTCTCTCGTTCACTCTCGCTGGAGGGAGATGTTGAGCAGTTGAACGCCATGGGACCGCGCGTCAGCGTATCGATATTTCATCGATTCCACCGCGACAGCCAGCAACTCCAGCGGGACACGTTCAGGCCCGTTTCCCGGGAGTGCTTTTCCCCAGCCCGGGTCGGTTGCGCTGGAAGATCGTAAATAATGTCAATAATTTCAACGACCAACAGACATTCCGCTTTCGGTTCGCTTGTCACCGGCACCGGGTGGAGTGAGCGATGTACGGTGCGTCGCCAGAAATAGATTTATGGTACCGGGCCGGAGTCGAGATGTTTGCTATCCACTGCTAACCGCACGCACCGTGCTGCTAAACGGCTTTCCCTCGTAATCAACAACCACTTGCGTGCGTTGCGAAATGATAGAAGCTATGGAATTCAATTCACTTGACCTTTCTCCACCCTACGTAGTCGTAGGGGGCTTTGATGTTTTGCATACCTTCTCCGGACAATAAAGTAAGTACGTTCGAAAGCCTCCCGCTATCGAATCCAACACAGCTCGCCAAGACTCGGAACCTCTTCGGGCCAATTAATCTCGGACTCTGTTCGGACCGAGTTGCCTGTGTTAATTAGCTGAGGCAATGGACCCCCACTCCTCGATTCAAACTCTCGCAAAGGAGGCAGATATATCGCCCACACGACAAGACAACGCACGACTCGTTTACTCGGAACTTCATTCAATTGTGTGCTGCGTCGAATGCTATTGAATTGTTGATGGTGTAGTACGAAGCGAGGATTCCATGATTTGCTTACCCATTACCGATTACAATGTCCTCTCGGGTGTGCTCAGTGTGGTGCACGTGGTGGCTTTATGACACTTTCCACCTGTTCTTCACCGACCGGCTGGGTGGATTGCACCTGGGTGTGCTCAGTGTGGTGCACGTGGTGGCTTTATGACACTTTCCACCTGTTCTTCACCGACCGGCTGGGTGGATTGCACCGACACCGAATTGATCTGTGACGCGTCGTGTGCGTTGGGCTGTAATGATTAATTAAATTAGAAGTGGTCAAAACACGGGCGTAATGAGAATGTTCGACAATTTCCAGTTCAATTACCTCGTTCGCTTGGCAACGAACACTGCGAATTGGTAGGTTAGATTGATACCTGCATGAACGATTCGTGCCTTTAAAGGTTGGATGGGATCACATCTTTAATTGGACTTTCAACTAATTTCGATTGGAGACACATTTGGAAAATTGGAGACAGGCAGGAAAACATTGGAGAAGATGTGATCTGATCTGGATCCTCCCTGGTACTCTGCTAAATCGATCGATAGTATGTAGACGTTATCCTGCACCAAACCACCCTTTCAGCCGATCGAATGTTTAGTAATCCGCATCCACCTAGATGATCGAGGAGATAGTCTTCGTTCTACCTGTGCTAGATGTACTTAGATGTAGTGAATGCGGTATATGATTAAATCTTACCTGCTCGCCTTAGTGCCCATTCGATTCCACGACGCCTATAGTTCTTTTTCTGTCACACACTCATTCGCTCTCACTCGCTCTCTCTCTCTCTCTCTTTATCTCTCTCACACACTATCTCTCGTTTGCCTTTCGCTACTCTCTCCAACTGTTTCGCTCTAAGCGACCAAAATCTGTCCCGAATCAAAGTAGCGTTCGTGTTACCTGACGTCACAGTAGCTAGTGCTCGATGTACTCAAAATGCCAACCTTGGGTTCGGTTTCGCTTTTTCACAACAGGACTACATCACCGTGTACGATGGTTATACGACGCGCGACCCCATAATCCTGAAGATCTGCGGAGGTGGTCAGGCGATACCGCAGGCCATCTCGAGTGGTCCGGAGCTGCTGGTGGAGTTCACGACGTCCCCGTTCGGTACTTTCAACACGCCACAGACAAGCGGACACTCGCTGCACGGTTTCCAGCTTGAGGTAAGTATGCACAATGCTCAATAAGTGTTAGAATTGGCGAGTTGTCACAGCATGCGCCTCTTATCGTACTCCCAAGGTCTCGGTGCGGTTCGTTGACATCCAGACACCGACGTACGCGAAGAGCAAGCGAATCTGTGAGTTTTGGCTTCGTGGCACCGGCCACGGAGTGCTGCAGAATCCCTTGCACTCACTGGCTCCAAACACGACCTGTCTGTATCATCTGCAAGTAAGTTCGTCTTATTGTCCGCTCTTGTACATCCCTTAAAAGCTCACACTCTCTTGCCTAGGGAACGGAAGCTCGCGCGCTGGACGCCATCAACATTCCGCGCCGTTCGGGTGCACTCTCTACGTCACCGACACGGTTTAAGGTTTGGATATCGGTGATGAAGTTCGAGCTAGCGCCCGAGTTTGGAGCCACCGAGGAGCAGATGTTGCAGTACCAGACGAAGGAGGACTGCAGCGGGATGCTACGGATATGGGACGGTCCGCTAAGGGAGGTTCCCATCTGCAAAGACATTGACTGGTAAGATACTGGTTTTGTCGGCTTGTAGAAGACCATGTCAACAGCCACAGTCTTGACTCTTTCAGTCTCACCACCGACAAAGACGGCACGCAGCGGAGTAGTATACGGTTCGGGGCGAACACGACCAACATCATCGCCCGGTACTGCCGGGGATCGGTCCCGCGCTCGTGCGATCATGGGATCCTCAACATGAGCAGCGCACGTCCCTGCGCACTGTCGGAGAGTTTCGTCTCCAGCAGCGACTTCGTAACGCTGGAGTTGAAGACATCCGACTCGACCGTGCTGCGTCCGCTGCAGTTCGCACTGCGGTACGAATTCGTCGATCTGCTGCAGGACGGAACGGCGATCGGTGGAGAAAACGAGTGCCATCGACGGTTCGCCAGCAGTCAGATGGAGCGCAAGGGACCCCACCCTGTCCGCAGCGTGCGCAACATCTTCCTCTTCGGTCGTGGTGGGGCGAAGCATTTACAGTGAGTACCGCGCACTGTCACCTCACTAGAAGGCCGTCAATTGAGGCAACTCCAATTTCAGCTGCATCTATCGCTTCGAGGCACAGCGTGGCGAACGCATCCGCATCGAGATCAACCGGGCGGTGACCGGGAACAGGACGTGCGACTCCCGGGTCGACCCAGACACGGGACGATCGTACTGCTTCGGAGACAGTACGGCCCGGGTGGAGATCTTCGAGCGTCCCTGGCACGAGTCGATCCTCTTCCCGCGCGGGTGCATCTGCAACTCGACGAACAACTCCTTCCTGCCGATCGTGTTCACCTCGACCGGCCGGGAGGTGGAGATCCACTTCAGTGCCGCCAACATGACCAACTGGGACGATCCGGACTCGCTCAGTTTCGAGGCGTCGTACGAGTTCGTGAAGGGTCCGATGATGTGCAAGGACGTGCGCCGCAAGAACGCCATCACGGGGGTTGTCACGTTGTCGTCGGGTGATGTAAGTGCCAGCATGGCCGGCTCCGTGTACCATATGCTCACACGCGTTTGTCCGGATTCCAGATCGAGTGTCGCAATCGGCCGTGGTTGATCGAGCCGTCGTACGATCGGTATCTGTACATCCGCCTGAAGGCGTTGTTCCTGCGCAAGTTTAATCCTGCCACACCGCTCGCGTACAACGCCAGCTTCAGCACGGTCACACCGATCCGCTGCTACACGAAGTCGCGCGTCATCATCACGAACGGTGAGGGTATCTCCGTGACCGCCTGTCCGCTGCCGGAGGAGACCAGCCACCGTCACATGGTGGAGGTGTTCAGTGCCGGTTGGACCCGGAAGCATCCCTTCTTCGGGGCGGAAGCATCGCGCGTCGTGTCGGTGGAGTTCCTCAACCCGGACGAAGGTGGCCATTACGCGTTCAGCTGGCTGGAGCTTACGAAACGACCATCGGCAAGCTATGGTAGGTGGTGGAGTTCCGTAACTTCATTCCTCCAGGAGACGTTTGGAGCTCTACAAGTACATTGCTGTGATTATTTTTGTAATTTCGCACACAGCTCTAGTGCAAGAGGAGTGTCCCTACCTGTGTCCGGATCTGAACGCCTGCGTTAATGCCTCCATCTGGTGCGACGGTATCGAGCAGTGTCCGTCGGGCGAGGATGAAGCCTTCACGCACTGTTCGGCCCTGCTACGACTGCCCGCGGAGATACTGGCCGGACTGAGTGTTCTGCTGCTGGTGCTCTGCTGTGGACTGTTCGGATATCTCTACAGGTACTACGCTCCCACTCTATCGCTCGTCCCTTGTCCAAACCGTGCTAAGTGTCTGCTCCATCTTATTGCAGGAAAATCAAGCGAAACTGTCGACGCACGAGCGTGCTCCAGACGCGCCTCAAATCGCTCAGCTCGATGGATACGGCCGTGTTCGAGGACAAGGAGGTGATTTGCTGACAAAACGACAATTCTGTACGGTACGTTGAGATCGACCGGGTCACCACGGTCTGACCGCGTCATCGCGCAACACCGGATGCCGTACAGAATTGTCTTCCCATTCAACCAACCAACCAAACCAACATCATGCCAAACGACCGCCCGTACGCGGGTACCAGTGAGCAGCAGGAAATTGATGG
>KZ067534.1:32905-48421 GCA_002091845.1 Anopheles cracens | reverse complement strand
GTGTATTTCTTTTCTACTCTCGACTCTCACCAGCACGTCGCCAGCGGGGAGATGTGCCGTCACTACCACACTGACTGCTGACTGAACGCATCATCACTTCGTCTGAAACGGAAGCAGCAGCAACTACTAACCCAACTTTACTACTTAGAGCAGGCGTAGCGTGTTAGCGAACTAATCATTACTACTAGGAACAAACAAACCAACAAACAAAAAGAGCAAATTACAGCTGTTAGTCATTCTAATTCTACAATTTTACTAGACCATTAGATGGTGAGAACGTGACATGAATCAAAATGGCGGCCCGACGCTGGGTCACGAAAGGAGCCACATACACACACACTCACACTACTATGTACTACGTTTTAGTATTACTTCTAGTAAACGATACAAATCATAGCAACCAATTAATAAGTTAAAGAGTGGCGGTGGATGGCGAGAGAAGGAGAGGGAAGATGTACCAAACTTGAGGAGTGAAATCAAAACAAACCTAAGCATGTGTTGCTGGAAACGCATCGGAGGAAGCTCGCACAGCTCACGTCAAACTTTCTCCGGTGGAGCCATTTTTACTGCAGAGGACATGTGAGACAAGTACGCACTTTCTCCGGTTCTCTCTTTCTCTCTGAGTGCACATTCTCTCCCTCTCGAAAACTAAACAAATCCCCTTTCCCCGAATAGAGAATCAATTTCCATATACCACAAAGAGGAAGCGGACCCGTTGCAGAGCTTTTAACGTGAGCGGAGATATCGGACAGCCGGAGTGATGCAAAAGGATGCCTCAATTCTATGGAGGAAAAGTATTATAGCATGTGACGGATAGGTGGATAGGAGGTTTATTAGCAAATGGTTGAATTTAACGAAATGTGAATGGTGTGGTGAAGATAAACCCGTTGACAGATGGGACGTTTGTTCCGCATTGATTGAATTGAAGGAAACTATAACTAATCACGAGTACGAGACAGATTGTAAGAACGAGGAAACTTTACTTCGCCAGCACATTGGCAATTTCAATGAAATTTAAAAACTGAAAACTGAAAACATAAATCCGAAACCTCGAAAACAAGAGGACGAAAGAAAAAAAGACATAAAAAGAAAATAAAACAAATCAACCATATCATTGAATTTCAACAAAACCATAGCAGTGGAAAAAAAACTCGCGTAGCACATTTTCCCCCCGTTTAAAGATGTTTTGTTCGTAAAAGTGTTTGTTCTCTTTTGTTTCCACTTCCTGAATTTGAGGTCATTTCTACTGCTCAAACGCTTCTTGTGGACTACAGAAGCAACTATAAGCTAGGCGCTTCTTATATCACTTCTGTCACCTTCTGTTGCCGTTTTTCTATTCCTGTTGCGAGTAACATATTACTTGTTTTCAATTTTGTTTCATTAAATAGATAGTTTTTGTTTTTATCTTTCAAGTATTAAGTTATGAAAAAGAAATGGGAGAAAAAAACTATGATTCGAAATCCGAAAGAGCAACACGCCACATACGGGAAGTTGTACTGACGATACCGTTTAGTAGCGCTTATGTTTTGTGTTGATCACTTTCTCTATTTCCAAACTACTTCCAAACCATCGTTGTTCTTGTAACTAGAATATCAACACGAGACATTCCTCCCACCAAACACAAATACCTTAGCCAGCCAACGAATTCCGGTATAGCTTGCTGTGTAAAATAGGCAGCAAAACAGGGAATACACCATGGAGCCTGTTCCTCCACCAATATTGGCTCGTTTCGGCGGCAAGGATTCGTCACCACTAGTGAAAAGAAACACACAACCGAGACTGCGACCACTAGGAACCAGTACGAACGGTGCAACCATTCCTTCACCGGTAAGCGAAAAGCTAACAGTCGTCTTCCATCTCTTAGCGTTGTTTGCAATCAATTTTTACAGACTACCAGTGGGATTGCTGCCGGTGCAAACGTTGCCAATATACCTGCGAACAAGCGAAACCCAAAACCAAATACTCCCGTCGAATGTAAAAGATGCAAAACGACGCTACCTTCAGCGAGCGCACTGATAAGGCATTGCGTGTTCGAGCATCTCACTCAACCTGGCTGGAAGACGCGCGTGCTGCCGAAGAAAGAGATCGATCAGTACAAACATTTGAAGCGAAAACTAGTCTGCGGAACGTGCGGGATCTGCATGTTCGACTCCAAAGAGGAGGTCAAGCAGCACATGATCGACGAACACGGACTAAAATGTCCCCCCGTGCGCGATGATGCGGACGCAAGGGTCGAAGGTGAATTGAGTATGCCGGCTGAATTAAACCCCTCCATGTCTCCTCACTCGGTGCGTAGCTACTCGCCAGAGTCACCTCAGCGAAGAACCTTCCCGAAGCCAACAACACAAGGACTACAGGCAACAAACTTCCTACGGGAGGAAGCTCTTTCCGATGAAACTAACAGCGACCGGATGGAAGCTTTTTGGCGCACCATCACTTCCAAAAGCTTGCTCGAGTGGTACCAGCACGAAAAACCCCACAAGTGCTCGCGTAAAGGCTGCCCGTACAAGTTCGCCTCGTACGAGGTGCGTGAGCAGCACCTTCGCTGTCACGCCGAGAACGATTCGACGCCGGACGGGTGCAGCAACTCCACGGACGGCGTGGTCGTCCGGAAGCGATTCACTTTCAAGTGCATCCGCTGTGACCGTAAATTCGACTCGTGGAAACCGTGTCTGGCCCATCTGTGGCACGACCATCAGACCGATCTCGGCATGCTACGTTGTTTGCTGTGCGAGAAACGATTCACGTATGTCGTTCACGTCTTGAAGCATTTGCACACGCACCGACCGAAGGCACTGCGTGATGTCGCCTGCCGGTACGGTTGCGGCCAAAAGTTTGCCAACGCCGCGCAGCGGTCAGTACACGAGACGGCCCTGCACCGCCGGAGGGGAATAAGCCACGGAGAGGAGCAAGAGCAGGAAGTGGAACAGAAGCTGCGCTGGTACTCGGAACGGCGGTGCAACATCTGCAAGCACATGTTCTCCAACACGAAGATTCTGTCCAAGCACATCAAGACGGTGCATCTGCAGATAAAGCCGTTCGTGTGTAACGTGTGCGGGTACAAGTGTGCCCGGAAGGCAACACTGAACGTAAGTTTGTTCGACCATAACTGAACCGGGTAAATGTAGCTAAAAAAGCATTCTCCATTCGCGCAGATCCACATCCGACAGCACTCGGGCCTGAAACCACTGGCGTGCAAAAGCTGCCCCTTCCGGACGGCCGACCCTAGCGCGCTCAGCTACCACGAGCGGCGCCATCGGCTAGAGAAGGCGTACCGGTGTCAAATCTGCGGTATTCGGCTCACCCAACCGAGCACGCTCCGCTACCACATGCAGTCGCAACACCCGCAGGAGTACCAGCGGATGAAGTGCACGCTGTGCGATTACACCTCCATCAACGCGCAGAACCTCCGGCGCCATCAGGCCAACCATAAGGCGGGCTTGATCCAAACGAACGATGAAGACTCACGCCCGGAGGCGGACGGAGGCACCCGAGAGCGCAACGGCGCACACCATGGCGGACGGTTGGGTGGCCTGCACTGTGTCCCTCTCGTCATTCTAATACAGCGTTGTGTTGAAGAAACAGAAACTGCTTTTCGACCATCATCTCGTGCCGAACAACTCTTTTTTTTTCGTTTCCAGTCCTTTTCGTTTAAGTAAACTATACAGCACGTGGTGGCCAATCTGGTGCACACGGTTCTAACCGATTCCGGGCAGAAACGCATGCTTCAGTTCAGCGACACGTACCCTTTGCTTCGTGGGTCTCCGCTTCCTCTGCAGTGATATTTTATTGCACCGATACGAATTGATCCTCCCGCGAGGCGGCGAGAAGGATTCGGTAAACATATGTTCTCCTTTCCACCCTCTACAGCGTTCACGAAAAGAAATGAGGCTGTCACAGTAATAAAATGGATGTGGCATGAGCACACAAAGAACTGAGCTAACCAGCCAGCATGAAGGTGCCTCTCGCACGCAGCTCAGTCAACTACCGCATCAGTGGTTTTCTAAAAAAAAAACATCCACACCCGAAAAGGCGAATCCATCCGTCCTTGCCCCAACAAGTTAGAAGAAAAAATTGCGGCAAGAATCTTGCGCGACAGCTAGAGAAACACGTCGCTGCGACGTCTGCTGCCGCTCTCTCCGCTACTGCTACCTAAAAACATCACCAGTAAACCACGATCAGCATCTCGCACCACAGTGAGGCACGCGCGCACGGCTTAGACGGACAGTGAAACGAAGCTGTTGTACTGGGTGATGTTTCGCTTGAGAATGTCCGCGCACAGACCGAGGACGCGCTCGAACCGGGCCCGGTCCAGCTTGACGCATTTGAGCGGTCCACGGGCGATGACGGTGGCGGCACGGGGTCGATCGAGCAGCAGCGCGATCTCACCGAAGTAGTCGGACGGTCCGAGGCGACCCACTTCCGCCGCTTCTTCGTTCTACGCAGGGAGAGAAGAATCACGATTAGCGATTTACAGTGCACGAGAAGTCAAGCGACATTCATTACCTCTCCACGCTTCTGCATGACGGTGGCGCATCCCTCCACGATGATGTAGAAATCGTTGCCCGGTTCGCCCTGCTTCACGATGGTTTCACCGTCCTCGAAGCTGACCGGCTCGAGCGCATCGGCCACCGTCAGCCGCTCCCATTTGTCCAGGCTCTCTGTAGCGCAAATGAAGTAGGATGTTAGTACCGGCAGCTAGTGCAGTCGAGGAAAGTACACCTACCCAGAATAGAGACCCGCGACAGGAACTCCTCGTACATCTTGCGCTTCCGGATCGTGGAACCCATCAGGATGCGGCGGTACGAGTCGCGGTCGATGCCCCACAGCTTCACGTCGGTTTTGGCACGGACGGTGGCCGCACGGGGCGTACCGTAGATCAGGGCGAGCTCACCGAAGCTACCGCCCTCGCCGATCGTCGTTACCTGTTCGTTATTTACAAAGACCTGAAAAGATGCAGACAAAGGGTTAGTTTGTTTGCGGTGCTCCCAATATCTTTCTCCCTGATGCAATCGCTGATAAGTGATGACTATCGATGGGAAATTTGGATAGCTATAATGATATTAAACGGTGTACACGAATAACGGAATGTTTAACCTAACCTCAAAACAGTTTCAGAATCACAATTTACAACTTTTGGTACAAACCAAGTCAGAACGGGCTGTGCCAACGCTTAGTAAACTGAATCGTTTTATCTCCTCACAAACCCCTCTGGGTATCGTAACAAGACACCTTTCTGACATCCCACAACGAAATCAAAAGACAGAAATCACATTGGTGTTCTCATAAGCACGCATGTAGCCATATACCGTACCGTACTTATTGCTATTCCCATCGGAGGATAATGGCAGCTAACGAGAAAGTAAAGCTTTACCATTTCAATCGCAATGCCAACCACCGTTGGCTTTATCTCTCTCTCGAATTGTTTCATCGTGTATGTATCGTGTGCGTGTATGCACACGAAGCCGCTCTTTTTGTGGAGTGTAAGTTTTAATTAGGAAAAGTTTTTTTTCACATTGCACACTCTGTACGTTACCACGTTTGCATGGAGTTGATCGAGTGGGAATGCATATGCGCTGGTAGGTGAATGTGAGCAATGTTTCCACCTACGCAAACACACACACACCCATATATGATGAAATAGCCTGTCCGCATATTAACTACGAACCTTTCCGAAAAGGTCAAGGATAGTGGCGGTGAAAGGTTAGAGCAACCGGAGACGACAGGACAGGACCGGATGAAGGTTCGAAAATTAAAACTTCACCCGCATATTGCCCCGCCAAAACTCACTGGCTTGCTTTATGAGTGAGAATTTCAATAAGCTTACAGAAGGGAGGAGGAGGAGGAGGGTTTGATTTTGTGACCACGGCAGAGATTACCGTCCTTCAGACAGGACTCTCCGAACCAAGTACGGCTTTGCGCCGCGTACCGCAAAACCCCAAAACAATTTGTCCTAATCTGTCAGTTTACGGTGCGTGATGCGTGACTGCGTAGCCGCGTGTGGGTTTTCAGTTTGCCGACCATAAAGTGCTGACCACCGGCGTGTTCCGTGTATTAGAAATGCAGATCTGGGCGTATGGCTAGGGGTTGATTGGTCTATTGCTGGGTTGCACAGGCTCAGGTTTTAGCAAAAGTGTGTTTCAATTCGTCCAATTACTCTCTCTCTCTCTCTCTCTCCCATCGTTTCAATCTTATGCTGGGAGATTCCGTTCACAAGTAATTTTGATTGGGTTAGGTATGTGTTTGCCATATCCAATTCCTAGAGACAGTGGACTAATAGGCTGATTTAAATGAACTCTTCCGGAAAGCAGAGCTGACAAGGGTAGGATTAACTTTTAAGCTACTTTCCAGAATTGGAAAGTGTCTGTTCAATCTATTCGACGGAAAAAAAAACTGGCGTTATCTCTTGCTCTACTAAATCCCGATCTACGTATGGATATATATTATGTCTTTCTTCCATCAGCTACGCAACACGTAATAAACGGAAGCCGCCTAAATGTTCCGCCCAAAAATTAAATGGCACGTCAGTCAGTGCATTAAACAGTTCATTCTGCGAGCATCATCTCAGATTCGCTAATGGCATTCTGTACATTCTTCCACCACAGTTACGACAGCAACAACGCAGTGCTTTGTCTAAAACCCGACCCGGAAAGAAGGGCTATAAAATAGCTTCACTCCGATTAATTAGCCACCGCAAATAATCCGGGACCGCATCCCGCACCGACCGCGGGGCCGGGGGAGAACAAGACACGAGTGCGGTGCACGGCCAACCTCAAACATTAACCCCGGCTCAGTGTTCGCCGTGCCGGCGTCGTAGCGGTTTGGGATATTAATTCCGTCCGTGTTTATTTGTTTACACTTCGATGCTGCTGCTGCTACTGTTGATGCTTGCGGCGCGGTAGAACACGGTGGCGTTGTACTACTGAAGCTGAACCGTGTGAAACTCGAGCTCTCGGGTTCGACACATCGACGACTGTGAGCTCGTAGTGCACCGCCGTCTTTAACTCGCCCGAAACGCAACTAATAGCAAGTGGACGTTGAAAACTAGGCGGCTTGTTTGTTTCGAGCTGGTAGCTGGTAAGCACATCGCACCGCAACGCTAAGCGCGGTGATAGATCCGACAGTTTGTATCGGTAAATATTACAATACTGCGTCGAAAAACATTCACCAGAGCGCATGCTACTGTCCTTTCTTCCTATCGACCCTGCCCTGCCTTCTAACCGTGTGCAAACAATCAATCGTCTTAAGCCTAATGATGGTATCTCCCTTCCTCTCCACCGCTGTCTTCGCCTTCACGCACCTCAACCTCGCCGATGTCGATGACGTAAAAGTTGTCACCCTCGTCGCCCTGCTGGATGATCGGTTCGCCGGGCAGGAAGGTGCAGGGAAACATCGCATCGAAGATGTCCGACCGTTCGTTCTCGTCCAGATGCGAGAACAGCACGTTCTTGGCGATCGCCTTCGACAGGGCGGCCATCGTCTTGTAGTCCTTCGGTACGACCTTCTTCACGTAGCTGGTGGCGTCCTCCTCGGTGACCGGCTCGGCCGAGATGCCGCCCCGGCGTCGCACCGGCGGCACCGCTGTCTGTGGCATCGGGCTCAGGTCATCGAGATCGTCCGGGGTGGCCGCCTGCTTGCTGGCGTCCAGCTTTGCCTGTTCCTGGAAGCGCCGGGAAAAGAAACAACATAAAGGAAACATTAGTAACAGCAAAGAAACGCTCTCTAGTGCGCAGATCTTAGTAAAGAGTTGAAGCCTCCATCGGTACAGAGATCTTTGCTACGTCTTTCTCGTAAACTTTTATTCTCCTCTCTCGCCTCCTCCATAGTTCCAACAGGTGAACACGCTTTCGCACGCGAACGCTCCCACACATCATAGAAACAGTAATTCTCCAGAAATAGGAAGTCTTATTTCCTCAGCTCTGTCGCAAATGCAATTACCACCCTCTGGAGAATATGAGACGCCGTTCGCGTGCCGCTAGCATCTCACCTGCCATTGCCTCTTCTCGACAACGGGCGGGGAAGAAACGAACCGCTAGGTACTTATCCGAGGCTCCTTCACCACTCGGACACTGATTACCTTCGACGATGTTTTCGAAACGGCCCGTACCATTGAATGCACGAACAGGCGTGCGACGATAGATAAGAAGTATTGCGAATCTAACAATAGAAAATCTATTTGTGGTCTTCTTGCGGAACATAAGGCGGAAGTATTTGTTCTTCGAGGAATTTGATTCAATGGTTCACATTCACCTGCGGGAATTGATCTGGCAAACACAAATATCAACAAAACTCTCGTTTTCTTATTTCTTTGGTTATGAATTTTGACAAATAAACCATATTCTTGTCAATATCCCGATACAAATATAATCAGAATGTGTTTTGTCAAGGGAAATTAACTGCATTGATGTTTAAGTTCTTGAACGACCAATCGTTTGATACTCTCCTTATGGAGGTTTGCTGGGACATTTGAAGAGGAAGATTAAAGTTTTGTTCTAAGTCTAGTACTAAATCGTTTCTAAAAATTAGTGTACGATGTGCAAAGGATGAACAGAGAGTAAATGAGTTCAACATCTCGAAGTGCGTTCAGGGAACGGACGTATATGTCTACTTCACTGAAGACCCTTCTTGATCCCATACAAAAAAGCCATAGTTATGTCACACAAAAAAAAGTAATTACAATGACAACTTCCTCCTGAAATTTAACCCAAACTACTTTGGTTTGTCATCGTTTGGAACAACAATTGATTCATCTCGTCCGCGGCACAGAACGCATCCGACTAGGTCCAGCAGCAGTAGCGTGTTTATCGCCTTCTTTTTCCAAATTCGAAGCTAAAAATAACCCAATCAACAGCCCAGTAGCTCTAGCAGAATCTTTGAAAGCATTCCATAAATATTAAACGTGTAAACAAATGAAACACATGGGGTCTGTTTGTTTGCCCATGTATCTCCCCACTTACGCATGAACGACTCTCCAACGCGTCCATGAATGGTTTCCGGGCTTGTCACTAGCATCGAGCCCCATCCCTTCCCATCGGCCCCAGATATTTCTCATTCGTCCGTGCGCACAGCAGCTGAGACCACGACGACAAATCATAACAATGCCGGATTCTGATAGCGCAACCACGGTAGGCAACATGAAAGTGTGTGCTCGAGCATAAACAAAGCTGATCCAGGGATCGGATCCTTTTATTCCCGACACCGTGCGATTCTCCACTAGCACCCTAAAAATAACCTTCTCAAGGGTGCGCCTAACACCAGCACCCGCTACAATGCCATTTCCGTACAAAAAACGCCGTGAAAAATGAGTACTCGCTCAGCCCATACCCCAAGAAACTACCAGTTGAACAAGCCGCTTTCACGTCTTGCCCTTACACTTTAAAAGCCATCTCTTCGAGGAGCCAGCCATTGCCTCGAGGAGTGTGCGGCCCAACCTTGACACATAACCTTTCGCACTTCCCGTGAAGCCGTCCGCGGTTTGGCCACGTGTGTGAAAACTGCGGTGGGCAAATGCGGATCCGGCGCGCGCGAACCTCGCGCCTGTTTGGTGGGTTTGCGTTTGCGACAAGGGTGTGCGTTACGGTTGCGGGTAAAGTGGTTGCTTTTAACATACGCGAAGAAACGGGTCAGTCCAGCAGGCAACAGTCGGATTTTTCACCACCTGGTGGTCAAACGGGGCGCTATTATTAGACCTATCCGTGGCGTAGGCGCACCGGGTTCTTGCTCCCGTACCAAAATGGTGATGTTTCAATATTCATACACGTGGATTATTTACATTTTCTATTATTTATTCGTCCCTACCTAGCCGGTACGACATGTGTTAAGTTCCCATTCAGGTTGAGGGGTTTTTTTTAGGTTGAATTATTCGTTTTGTTTTATTAGCTGTGAAATTGCTCACACAAAAACTGTTATACAAAACTACGCTACCATAACCAAAAAAGCGGTGTAATGAAGATCATAAACCTGCCGGAGCATAAAATTACCCGCTCCTTATCAGCACAAACAAGTGTTTACCATACGGTGGTTCAACCGCTTGGAAAAGCAATGTAAATAGAGTGGCACTGGTATGAGAAACCCAACGCCATGGCCATATCCTTGCAAGATCAAGCCACTTTTTGAATGCAACACTGGTTTCGAACAGCTTTCTCGTTTTGACACAACTACTAAGTGTCAAATTCTGACACAACGTAAAAAGGTGACTGCACGTTTATAGTCTATCGTTCACGAGTTCATGTTCAGTACGTTTTACGGAACTAAACCTTGGTGAGTACGCAACTCGTTATATGTTTTACTACTGCTTAGCTTTCTTCTTGCGATTGAATCCATGTTGGATCGCGCTTATGCTACACACAAACCCATCCTTCTACACAAGAAACTCGCCAACCTATATTCGTCATTTATTCACACTCTTCCGACAATAAAAAAAAACACAAACCCTGAATCCTTTCATTCATGAGTGAAGCTTCGCAGCGCGGAAAACATATGCTTCCTTTCGGGCCCAGGGTCGCGCGCTCTCGTTTTTCAGCGTGCATGCGGCAACTCCCAACGGATTTACACCGACGCCCGAAAATAAATAATTCACACCCAGCGTGCGAGTACACCGTCGTCTTCTCCCACCGGCTGATGGGAACCATCTGTCGAGCTTCTGGCCGTGCCGTGTGTTGCTACGCAACAGCAGCCTGCTCAAATATCGCTAATTAACACGTTACATTAACAACGTCCGACGTTAATTACTCAAAACTCGAATCGTCACCTCCGCCAGGCATGGCGGCAAACCCACGGCTATGTCGACGCGGGTGTCCTGGGGGAAAGCCGTCTTTCAAGCAACGCTCGAGAGACAGTGGCAGACGTTTCGCGATGGAGCAAGGCTTTCCTTTGGTTGGTGGGTAGAGAAGAATGACTGTTGGTATTTTGCTTCCAGAAACGCACGCCGGCACACCGTGGAAGAAACGTGGCAAGGACCTCCACGCCGTCAATTATTCATCCGATTTGCTTTGCGAGTTGGAATCCTCCAAAATGCTTCTGCTAGCGTTGGCAACAGCACCAGCGCCAGCATCTCAGCGCTCAATACTTGTTGCGAAACCGGCGAAACAGAGCTTTTTACAATTCCAGCGCCGTACAGACGCGCGCACGTGGGAAACTTCGGCAACATCTTAATGCGCTGAAAACCGGCCGGTTCTTGGTACGATTATTTATTTTCCCTTCCACATCCCTGAAGGGCAAGCAGGTTTGGCGCACGAATGTAGCGCACGTTCGAAAGTTCCGCAGCAAAAGATCACATGCAGCATGAAGGGCAGAGCCTGATACCTTATTTTAAAGGCTACAGGGCATTCAACGTTTCTCGAACCGCCAGGTGTGCAATCAATCACCGAAAGTCTTCGTTCTGTTTTCGCAACAACTTTACCTTCATATTCTAGGGCGCGCAAAATTGCACGTTAAACAAGAACCGTACCGTACAACATCTTTCTTCGAACGTCCCCAAAACAAACCCCGAAAGGAACCCTTCCAAAGACGGGATTAAACAAGAACCGTACCGTACAACATCTTTCTTCGAACGTCCCCAAAACAAACCCCGAAAGGAACCCTTCCAAAGACGGGAGATTGATTTATTAGATTAACATCATCGCGTGAGTAAACGGTGCTCGGTGTCCCGGCCATCCATTTTCATTAGACGAAACGGAACCGCGCCGGTAAAGGTAAAAGGGTTAAAGCGAAACAAAAACGAGGTGAAAAAAGGTTCATCAAATTGGAATTGGATCAAACCGTAATTAACATTGTGAAACGTAGTTTACACTTCATGGAAGGACTTTTCTTTCTAAAGTGTCCAGACTAGGAATGAACAGATAAAAGAAACGATTGTTACCAGTAGCTCTGAAGATAGTCTCATAGAACAGAGAGTAAGCTTGCAACTTGTAACATTATTACTAAAAGTGGATGAGATGAGATCCAACCTTGAATGTCTCGATGCTACACATAAATCATCATCATAATATGCAACCAAGCACCTATAAATAAACAACTTACTTCAAAACACCTCCAATGCTAGATGAGACGCATCTCCGTATGCAGAATGTTTCCAAATTTAGAAACCAGAACTGTCAGTTTTGTGTGATACGATGATGGATTGGTACCCTCATTCCATACTCGGCTTCAACATGATTTATGAATTTGCAAACAAATAACCCATGCGTGAATTTAAAGCATTTTGGAACAGCTCGATCAAATATGTCCCTTTTCATAAAAAAAACATCGCCCCCGTTCTATGTCCCCCTATATATGGGACAAACAATCTTCGCTCCAGCTTAACTCCTACAACGATGAATTAGCAGATGTCGCACGGCTGAAAGTCTCGCACAAATCACAACAGCACGTTTCGTTCAGGTGGAGCAAGTATGACGCGGGACACACATCATTACTCCCGCCCAAGCCCGGATCGCTGATGCGGGGAGACCTCTCCAAACGCGAGACAGCATCTCGCACGGAAAGGAAGCAGCCGTCAAGAACTTGTACATGTAACAAGTGTGCCCTGCTCGGAGCATTAGTATCTCCACGTGCACACACACACACGAAAGTTTTACGCACAAGAGAGCGCGATTGAGATTCAAACCAGCTACCTAAAGTGTGCAAGGCGTGCGCGCCGACAACAAGACTACCGAGCGCGAACAGCACGATCGCGTTAGAGGGTAAATTTAATAAAACACCATGATTCCTCTCCCTTGACTCCGGTGTCAACAAGTGCCAACGTGTTTAATCTGTTTGACCCTGTTTAGGAGACGAACGTGTTTGCTGCAAACTAAACTACGGATACAAGCGTTGTGCCTGTGATCTCGCTCGAATTTCGTAATCATTCCATTTATTTTCCACCATCCGATAGATATTAGACACTCGGGCGATATCTTCCTACCCAGCTTCTCTGTCTGAAGCGGACAAATACACACACACACGCGCAATCTGAACCATCTGTAATGGGATGCAATTGAAACTAATTTATGGCCGTGCTCAAACAAAGTATCAAGTGCGGACGAGCAGCGAAGACGAAACACTTCGCGTCTCGTGTGCGTTTGTTTCTGAAGGCGTGAGTGGTGGGTCATCGGACACCGACGAGCCTGGTGTGCGAGTGTTTATACCGTAGTGATAGTGATAAGATCTGTACTAAATATCACGTAAATACAATTATTTAACCACTGCGTAAACATCGATCGTCCTCCAGGCTGGACGAAACGAATTAATCGCTCATTAATAAGCACGCCCTGTTTGTCGCTAGTCAGTTTTCCTCGTGAAGTTGAACAAACACCCTAATTGAAATATCATGTAACGGAGAAAATTGTTTCTCTGCGCTGTCCCTTGGTCTCCCACCAGTAAATTTAACGCACTCCGAGAGCTTCCGTGTCTCTAGCGCCGAAACATTGTTTCGGCAAATAGGCAGCCCTCCTCCCAAGCCGTGCTAACACTTTCAAACAGCTGAGAACAGCTGACAGCAGCGCTCGTGGGTGAGACGGCACCAACAAAGGCACCGGGCAGCCATTTGTCCATGTCAGGTCCATCAGCGGCCAAAAGGACAACGAAGAGCAACGAAGCAACGCAAAGGAAAAAAGAATCTAAAAACGGAGGCAAAACTGTACTAAAAATACCTTCCCCGACCCCGACACTCTCGGTACTCGGCGGTCTCGCAGAGAAGACTGACAACTTCACAAAAGGTCCATCCCGTCGCGCCGCCTATGGACGAAAGCGGCTTTTCCCCATCTTTGGGCGGGTCAGGAATAGAAACAAAATACTCCTGAATAGAGGGGAGACGTGTGAGTGAGAGGCTAAGGCAGGCGCAATCGTTTTCACTGCTGGATTTATTTATTGGTCACAAGCGTTGAAAGCGATACTTGACGTACGATGAATGACAGACTCTAATCAAACCGTATCTTGACATTAGTATCTCCACGTGCACACACACACACGAAAGTTTTACGCACAAGAGAGCGCGATTGAGATTCAAACCAGCTACCTAAAGTGTGCAAGGCGTGCGCGCCGACAACAAGACTACCGAGCGCGAACAGCACGATGTTCACCTCATGATAAAGTACTACCAAAACGGACATCGAGGGATATGATATGCTCACACCATAAGCGTCAGCACGGTGTCTCCCTATAAAACTCGTTTCCGCTCGTGATGACCGAGCTGCCGGACTTCCGGTGCAGACTAATCGGTGTGATAAGTGATTAAAATATTTGTCCATAATCATCACAGTATAAAATGCGTGCGAGTCGCTCCCCAGCTTGCTGTTGCGGCCGTCGTAAGCTATTTTTAACGTCCAAGGAACGTCGCAAGCGTTGAATGAACGTGCGGCACACGAATGAACTTCTGCGTCGCGTGCCACAAGGAGCAAGGAGCTGGGACGCTTATCCGTTTGGTGCGGCTGTCACCGCCATCACCACGCTCGGAAGATGGAGAAGGCCCCCCCGTATAAAAACCATCAAATTATAATGTTAATGGCTTCCTAGCGATTGCCGTCATCCGCTGACCTGTTGTCCGAGGGACGTGCGATGAACAGTCGTCGGCCGTGCCAGTGCTTATCGAACATTGAACAGTTTGCGACACAACAGGTCGCCTTCCGGCTTATGGCTGTGGCTACGCTACTTCCGTAACTTTACTTTCGGGACTGCCGAAGAAGGAGCAGAGTAATGTGATAACTGAGCTCTCTAATTTTGGCATGATTTATGAGCCACGATTACTACCGTGTACGGGCACGTGCAATCTAGCTCCTTGCTCGATTTGACTGTCCTACTGTCTGCTGCCAAAACAACAGCTCACATATGCGGCACGAAAGATACGATAGAAAACAAAATTAACAAACAAACTATCTCCTGCTGTGATGATCCAGTACATCTCCTTTCCAGCTTAGCTCATGTGTATGTGTGCGTTGCTGTTGTTGGATTTGTTTCCACACGTAACCGGCCAACTGATATGTAGGCCAACGTTTTCGGAGGAACGGTGATCATTAATAATAATCAAACCTATTGCCTGTCGGAGCATAACAATGCACGAGTCGTACGGCGGCGATACCGGGTAGGCGATGACAAGCCAACGCAGTTCGTAAAAAGCACCCACACTAATCCGGCATTACTTATTTGGAAGCGTCGCTGTGATATGGGAGCCCGGGAACGTAGCGAACTATTCAGAATAATTTGAGTGGATAGTAGTAGCAGCGGGCAGGGATGACACATCCAGTGGTACTTAGCGTGCCGTGTGTCCGTGTAATTGTGTATACTAGCACCCAAGTACCGAGCGAAATGTTCCGTGGTAGCTATTTAAGGAACCAGTGTCCCCTGTTACTGTTATAGCGGAACATACTTCAAGATTACAGGACAGACAATCACAGACACTGAGGCATTCATACCTCAAGAAGCATTTCAAATCATATTCAAAGTAACATGTAACGAATACAGCGACCATCAGAGTGATCAAAAGAGTAATGGCAAGATTATTCTAAAGCAATCTTCTAAAGTCGAAAGTTCAGAAATAGCTTA
>KZ067534.1:7874-32895 GCA_002091845.1 Anopheles cracens | reverse complement strand
CGTGCAGCACGAGTACGGGCAAGGTTGTCTGGAAGATAAGCGGCAAATCAAAACCAAGTGCCTGTTGGGTCCAGATTTGCAATCTAGGCGACAGATTTTTGTAGCCTTTTTTCTGGCAACGGAATTGCCGATCAAAAATGATGGATTGACTTGCAGATGGCAAATCAGTTTAGCAGGTATCGTTGACAGTGAAGGAATATGTGACCTACTGTTGAGGAGATGTGTCTCTGGCAAGACATGTTTTAAGGACATTGGCATGTACTTCTCTGAGTAATATCTGAACGACATAACGATGTCTAATGAGAATTAAAAAAGCTCCTATCATGGTGGATTATAGTGGAACGTTTTCCATACTCTGTAATATTAGACACGTACTGAATAATCTGACAAACATATATGTAAAGCTACAATGTTGTCACATTGGAACCCTCGTAAGGTTTCTGTGCTTTTTTCGAGCTTATAACAAGAACCCATTTACTCCTGTTTTGAAGTACGCTAATAATCACCAACCCGACTTTACTGTACCGGTACATTCGCACATACAAAGTGTTACAGTTACATCCAACAATATAAACAATTTATTCGCCAGCGTCGCACGTAGCGGAGCACAGCGAAACATGAAAGTGAAACCCTTAACACGCATCTCCTCACGGCAAGCTCTGGGCAAACATAACCCTCGGCGCGAAGCCCAGGACAACACTTCAGCCGTCCGTGTCCGTGTCCCATCAACAACAAAAAAGAACCGAACGGTGTGAGAAATCCTAAAACACTTCTCGAGCGCTGTGCCCCACTCCAGCGGTAAAAAAATCGTTCGCACTGTGGTGGATGTTTATTTTTACTTACGCCCGAATGGCCACGCCACGCCAAATGGAATAAGCGTAAGTTCATTACACGCGCCGAACCGGGTCGAGTTATTAAAATGTACGTATATTTGCGGGCACCGTCCCGGCCGAGGGACTATATTTAGTGCACCTTCGCAGCAGGAGGAAGACACTCTTGGCACGAGCCGCTCTCAAGCAGACGCCAGCGGACGTGTTCACTGGAGACAGAGTGGATAGTAGTAGCAGCGGGCAGGGATGACACATCCAGTGGTACTTAGCGTGCCGTGTGTCCGTGTAATTGTGTATACTTGCCTTTCGCCCGGCCCCCCGTATCGGGTGGTTTTATCAAATTATACAACTTCGTCTTCCCACCCAGTGCCGGGAGTGGCGTCAGACGGCTGGAATGAATGTGTCACTCCAGCCCGGAGAGGGTTACTTAATCTAATCAATCCAAGGAAGCATCAATGATGGACGTCGTATACCTCGCTCATTCCGGTGTGGTTCCAGATGGGGGAAGGAGGACTTCCGATCCGGGGATCCGGGGAAGGATGTGAATGTGCCGATTAGATCCCGGAACCCAGTCCGCAGGATACGCGCCGGAAGGTGTCGGTTTGAGCGTGGAATCACTCTTCCAAATTAGATTTGCCGCCAACCGATGCTGTGTTTTCTGCTTCACTCTTCACCAGTTAACACGCACTCACAACCAGCTCGACCATCGATCACACTTTAAATGACCTTCGGCGCGCTAGACAAACACCATAAATTCACCATAATACCTCCACCTAATCCACCGTCAAGAAGCTGTAGCGGCCCCGGTTTGGGCCACTTTCACCTGCGGAGAAAAACTCCTTCTCCACGGTTGGAAGTATCTCGCCACTGGAACGCGCGCACACATTCGGTTCCCGCCATCTTTTCCGGCTCGTCGTGACCCTGACGACGACAGAAGAATTTACCACAAACCACAAAAGCACTGGGGCGGCGGCGTCGTCGTATACCTTCCCGAAGCCCGGTTCATTGCCTTCGGCCCGTGCCCGCGGAGAGAGTGGGAGAGTGTTTCTTTGTGTGCGTTGCTTGCGTAGGCCTGGGGTAAATATTTGCACTCGACCAGCAGAAAGGACTTACCTGAAAATGGAGAAAGAGAATGCGAAGAAATGCGTTAAAAGGGATACTAATAGATTCTTGTGCCGGTGGCAGTGGGAACCGTTTATGGGACGTTCAATAAAGAGCGGCCGAAGGATATGACACGGAGCCGTTTATGTCAGGAATAGAAAGAACATAACGTAATGTAAAGCAGTCAGAATAATATGTTATAACATAAAAACAAAAAACAAAAATTAGAAAACCAAGAAACGTTTCAAAAATATAACAAAAGTCTGTAAAAATAATGGGGTGTGACGATGGGGTCGCGCATAAAGGCGCCAGACAGATGGAGCTCGAATCCTTATGAGCGCGGTACCTCCCGCTCGGCCCCCGGCTCCGGTCCGACTCGACTCACAGCTGAAGGGATATCCGCGACATGCACGAAGGAAAATTTGCCACGATCATTGCCACGCCGCCGGAAGGAAGGGGCGATAATGTGATGGTTGGCCCGGAAATGTGTAGTTTCGCAAATGAAACGGACAGAAAATGGTCCGGCAAGCCCGGGCCGCCTGTGATGGGTTTCGATCATTTGGTAGGAATCGTTAGGATATATTACGTTTTTCCGGCACCACAGGAAACCGACGCGAATCGACCTGAATGTGCGATAAGTGCGTCGTGTGTGTCGTAGAAATGTCGAAATTGAGAAGAACATCAATCCAAATTGAGCTAAACCGCAATGGATGAAAAATTGAAATTGCGCCTGAATGTAGGCAAGCGATGAACGTTGCCATAAAAAACTGTTCCAACAGCAGATAAAAGCAATGAAAGGTAGAGAAAAGATGGCTCTTCATCTATTTTTCACTCGAAATTGATACTTTGTAACGAGATCGATCGTCTTAAGAGAATTCGAGTAATAAATTACACTTTACCAGCCCTATATATCCAACTCTCGATTCGACTCAAAATTACAACATAAGAACTGAAGAGCAACAAAGAAAACGAAAAAACCAGTCATCACGCCAGCCAGCATCACAGACCCGAAAGAAATTGCTGCAAATCATAACACGAATGCCGAACGCTCCTCACAAAAAAGAGCAAAAAAAGCAACGAACAGCAGCAGCATCAAGCGCTGCAAACAAATCACCGGCAGTCAGGGAATAAAAGCATGCCTGGTGGGGGTGTGACGATGGGGTCGCGCATAAAGGCGCCAGACAGATGGAGCTCGAATCCTTATGAGCGCGGTACCTCCCGCTCGGTCCCCGGCTTCGGTCCGACTCGACTCACAGCTGAAGGGATTTCCGCGACATGCACGAAGGAAAATTTGCCACGATCATTGCCACGCCCCAATACTCTATACTCGAATAGCGATAACTTTAACTTTAACACTTTAACTATTTGCTTGATTCGAACGACCAAGGTAGTGTTCGTCCAAAGCAAGCGTTAGTCGTAAATGCTGCCACCCGACCTTTGCACCATTCCTCTTTCTCTCTTATCCCACGCTGGAGCGCTGGATGATGTAATCAAAACAAACAGCTCCGGCCGTCGAGCGCTCGAGATGACCTATTTTAAAAGCACCGGCGTTATTAATTGACCCGTGCAAAATTAGTTCATCAGTCAGTCAAGTCCGCGCCGGTAATCGTTAAATCGTCGCCGCCTTTACCACCACCACTAGCACCGGATTCTCCAACTACAGCGCATTAAGCCGAACTGGTCTCGTCTTGTGTTCCGTACCGAACCGTAACAAATTTATGGACGTTCGTAAATGACGCTTAAAACGCCATCGCCATTTCTCTGCTTCGAGTTATTAGGTTTGCAGCGACATATGTAGTCTGCTTATCACTCTATAGCTTCCAGGAGAAATGCTTTTTCGGGAGTTGTTGTGCCTTGAAATGAAATTCCCAAAAGCGTATAATTTAGATCAACGAAATCCTGTCCCATCCCACCACGCTCAATAACTATAATAAGTAAAGCGATCAACTTCTTCTCCGACCCATCGCCGACAGCTGGCAGGGTTGTAAAAGGCGTATCGAGTGTCTTGGATAGAATCCACCCATAAAGCATATTCATCAAATCAAACGATCCATCTGTTCCGACGAAAACATCAAAATCAAACACCACGACCGTTGGCAGGCAAAATTACAACATAAGAACTGAAGAGCAACAAAGAAAACGAAAAAACCAGTCATCACGCCAGCCAGCATCACAGACCCGAACGATTCACTCCCCGCACTTTGTGGCGAGACGAGTCGCTTATACCCCCGTCGTACTCGTGCCTTTCGCTGTGTTGGTAGGAGAGTTGACACGAGAGTTGTCCAGTGGCGTTGTTTACGACTTCCAATACCCGGTACTATTACTCTCATCGGCGCTGCAGGCGGCGCTAAGGGTCAGATGATAAGTCGTGGAGGAAATGTAGGATGGCACTCGAATCGAGCGCTGCTGTTATCGCTAACGTATAATCATATTTTCAAAAATGTATGTGCAGCTCATCCCAACCAATACTCAATACGCGAATAGCGATAACTTTGACTTTAATACTTTAACTATTTGCTTGATTCGAACGACCAAGGTAGTGTTCGTCCAAAGCAAGCGTTAGTCGTAAATGCTGCCACCCGACCTTTGCACCATTCCTCTTTCTCTCTTATCCCACGCTGGAGCGCTGGATGATGTAATCAAAACAAACAGCTCCGGCCGTCGAGCGCTCGAGATGACCTATTTTAAAAGCACCGGCGTTATTAATTGACCCGTGCAAAATTAGTTCATCAGTCAGTCAAGTCCGCGCCGGTAATCGTTAAATCGTCGCCGCCTTTACCACCACCACTAGCACCGGATTCTCCAACTACAGCGCATTAAGCCGAACTGGTCTCGTCTTGTGTTCCGTACCGAACCGTAACAAATTTATGGACGTTCGTAAATGACGCTTAAAACGCCATCGCCATTTCTCTGCTTCGAGTTATTAGGTTTGCAGCGACATATGTAGTCTGCTTATCACTCTATAGCTTCCAGGAGAAATGCTTTTTCGGGAGTTGTTGTGCCTTGAAATGAAATTCCCAAAAGCGTATAATTTAGATCAACGAAATCCTGTCCCATCCCACCACGCTCAATAACTATAATAAGTAAAGCGATCAACTTCTTCTCCGACCCATCGCCGACAGCTGGCAGGGTTGTAAAAGGCGTATCGAGTGTCTTGGATAGAATCCACCCATAAAGCATATTCATCAAATCAAACGATCCATCTGTTCCGACGAAAACATCAAAATCAAACACCACGACCATTGGCAGGCAAAATTACAACATAAGAACTGAAGAGCAACAAAGAAAACGAAAAAACCAGTCATCACGCCAGCCAGCATCACAGACCCGAAAGAAATTGCTGCAAATCATAACACGAATGCCGAACGCTCCTCACAAAAAAGAGCAAAAAAAGCAACGAGCAGCAGCAGCATCAAGCGCTGCAAACAAATCACCGGCAGTCAGGGAATAAAAGCATGCCTGGTGGGGGTGTGACGATGGGGTCGCGCATAAAGGCGCCAGACAGATGGAGCTCGAATCCTTATGAGCGCGGTACCTCCCGCTCGGCCCCCGGCTCCGGTCCGACTCGACTCACAGCTGAAGGGATATCCGCGACATGCACGAAGGAAAATTTGCCACGATCATTGCCACGCCGCCGGAAGGAAGGGGCGATAATGTGATGGTTGGCCCGGAAATGTGTAGTTTCGCAAATGAAACGGACAGAAAATGGTCCGGCAAGCCCGGGCCGCCTGTGATGGGTTTCGATCATTTGGTAGGAATCGTTAGGATATATTACGTTTTTCCGGCACCACAGGAAACCGACGCGAATCGACCTGAATGTGCGATAAGTGCGTCGTGTGTGTCGTAGAAATGTCGAAATTGAGAAGAACATCAATCCAAATTGAGCTAAACCGCAATGGATGAAAAATTGAAATTGCGCCTGAATGTAGGCAAGCGATGAACGTTGCCATAAAAAACTGTTCCAACAGCAGATAAAAGCAATGAAAGGTAGAGAAAAGATGGCTCTTCATCTATTTTTCACTCGAAATTGATACTTTGTAACGAGATCGATCGTCTTAAGAGAATTCGAGTAATAAATTACACTTTACCAGCCCTATATATCCAACTCTCGATTCGACTACCTGTAGGAAATATGCAAAGCTGTTTCACAGTGCGTCTCAAAATAATAAACCCCACCAGAAAGACCCACAACCAGCTCGACCATCGATCACACTTTAAATGACCTTCGGCGCGCTAGACAAACACCATAAATTCACCATAATACCTCCACCTAATCCACCGTCAAGAAGCTGTAGCGGCCCCGGTTTGGGCCACTTTCACCTGCGGAGAAAAACTCCTTCTCCACGGTGGAGGAGGCAGCGGATGCGTCTAGTTGAGCGATTTTTCAATTTTCCACCATTTGCATACGCAACCGCGCGGTATGACGACGTACGGTGATAGAAACAAATGCACCCAGCAGCGGTGACGAAGGGGTCGCGCGGACCATTGCTCAACTACGTTAATTGAATTTACGGCAATTGCAGCTACTTCCTGCGGTACTTGTTCTTTGCACGGTTCTACCGCCAAAGAACGCAGACGGTTCTACCGAGACTAGCACCGCATCTTCGGCCCCAAAAGCCGTAAAAAGATTCGACCACAACAGGAAGTGGATAAACGTTAATGGGGCCTACACGTCCCACGCACCTCCTAAACGCATCACCCCCAACACACGACCACACGACCTCACACACTCGAGACGGGAAGTTTAAAAAAAAACAGTTTCATTTTGTTCCTCTTTTCCCTCGTTATGTGAGCTACGGTGCATACTATCCTGTCCGCAACAATATGCAGCTGCACCATATTACCACCATATGACAGGGGTTCCGTGCGGTGTGTTTAAGCCCGCGACCGGAACGCCACCGGAGGCCGGGGGTTTGCGAATCAACCAGCCACGATAGCAACACACTGACACGATTATGCACTTTTGCCGATGCAGAAGGACAAGTCGAGAGAGAGAGAGAGATAGATGGCGCTGGGCGAAGACGTGCACGTCAGCTTCCTTCGGCAGCAGATGCTAAAGATCCAGCTGTTGGAGGAGCAACTTGAGAAGCAGCCAATGATAAGCCTTTCAGCCTTGCACTCGATGTAGGCTCCTTCAGCCGGCAGACTCACTCCGGGAACAGGAACTCACTTAGCCGGAAGCTTTTACAAACAGTTGCATCAACCGGAGACACACAAACGCACACTGGGCACAGGAAGGGCACACAGTTGAAGTTCTGAACTAGATGGATGTGTTATCGATTAAAAAACGCGATTATTCAAATTGATACTATAGGCGTGTTTCAACTCTCCCACGTACACACACTCCCACTGTACCATAAGGGGAACAAACAGCAAAGGACTTGGCCTAGCTGGCCTAGCTGGCCCAGCTGGAGGCGGTAGCAGCAGCAGTAGCAATAAGCACAAATCGATTTTCTCGTTTTGATCCGATTAAAATGAACCTTCCTTCTTCAGCGGACGCCCGGGACGCCTCAAGGACTCTCGACGGGCGTGGCGGGGGAGAAAGTGCAGCACTCCATTCGAACAATGTGTGTTGCATGAACACACACACCACCCACTTCCAAAAAAACAAAAAAAAATTCTTCAGCGGACGCCCGGGACGCCTCAAGGACTCTCGACGGGCGTGGCGGGGGAGAAAGTGCAGCACTCCATTCGAACAATGTGTGTTGCATGAACACACACACCACCCACTTCCAAAAAAACAAAAAAAAACAGTTTCATTTTGTTCCTCTTTTCCCTCGTTATGTGAGCTACGGTGCATACTATCCTGTCCGCAACAATATGCAGCTGCACCATATTACCACCATATGACAGGGGTTCCGTGCGGTGTGTTTAAGCCCGCGACCGGAACGCCACCGGAGGCCGGGGGTTTGCGAATCAACCAGCCACGATAGCAACACACTGACACGATTATGCACTTTTGCCGATGCAGAAGGACAAGTCGAGAGAGAGAGAGAGATAGATGGCGCTGGGCGAAGACGTGCACGTCAGCTTCCTTCGGCAGCAGATGCTAAAGATCCAGCTGTTGGAGGAGCAACTTGAGAAGCAGCCAATGATAAGCCTTTCAGCCTTGCACTCGATGTAGGCTCCTTCAGCCGGCAGACTCACTCCGGGAACAGGAACTCACTTAGCCGGAAGCTTTTACAAACAGTTGCATCAACCGGAGACACACAAACGCACACTGGGCACAGGAAGGGCACACAGTTGAGAATGTTGTTCCACTGGCGCTCGAGAGCGCAGCGCGTGGAAGGGGCCGGCTTCCATCACCATTGCCACACAAAAGCGGTAATGTATAGGGGCTTCCACGATAACTTGCGAAACCAGCAATCTCATTACTGAGCTGCACGTCGTCGCCCGTCCACGAAACGAGGTGGAAATTTAAATTATTATATATTTCGTTACATTTACCCGCAGGGGTTGCTGGAACCGCAGGCGCAGCAGGCAGGTTAATCCGCAGTTGTTAAGGTTTGTTATTTTTGAAGCTTAGTTTGTGGTTGGTTTTACGCAAACTTATGGTTTAACTAACTTTATAAGCATTAATGATAGTAAAAATATTAGAATGCAAAATTTTATAGCAATCGCTTGGCCTGGTAGGCAATTCCACACAAAAAAAAAACGCGTGGCAGTCAACGTGTTAAGTCTCGTAAATTGTTTGAAGCATTTCTAAAGCTTGATCATGTGGAGATTGCATACTTTTGGGCGTAATATTGTTTCATCAGCCCGAAGGTATGCAATTCGCAATTCAAACGCTTCATTTTCGCATTCTTAACATTAACAGTGAGTCATGTTAATAAAGGAGTTTCATGGACAAGACATGTGATGTGATATTTGAATTGAGATAAACTAACTCTCTTTTAATCCAACCAAAGCCCAACATTCCTAATAATCTTCCGTACAAATTATCATGTTTGACCGAATAGATTCATTTAGGTTTCTACATGTCAAATTGTTGACTTCGTTGACGGCAGCCACAAAGAACGATTTGATAAAAGCTATTCTGATACTTTAAATGCTTCGATTCGATCGAAAAAAAAAATCCTCTAAAAGCATTTTTATCCAAACGATTGGATTTCAAATCTGACCCAATAATCCGAAACCATACGCTGATCGGTTCTGCGTCGATATCACCGCCCGCAGTCGAAAAACGTCAGCACCTAATCATTCTTCTATTTAAAATCCCTCCCCGCGCTACGATCGATCAATCGAGGCCCTTAGCGACAGTCCATCAATCAAGCAGTGTTTTCATTCGGATTGGTCCCTTTTTCAATGAGCTGCCAACCCACCAACCAAAACTGGAGCCGACTGTTCCACCCACTCCCAACGGGGGCTGCTGCTCGTACGCTCGCAAAACGTATCCTTTCTGAAGAGAGCACAAAGCATCGCTTCTTTTGTATTCGAACGCATACAGATACGGACACAAAGAATCGTCTCTGGATTGAACGGTGATCTCTAGGGATCAGGTTCGAGGTGCTAAAACTGCGCAGGCAGGCACACCCAATTTGACGTGGGACGAAGAAAAACACTTCCGGAAACGAAAGCCACGCTCCGTTCGGAAGGACATTAACAGGAACACAAGCTGCGTTGGCCGACAGCCAGCACTGTTTGGAGAGGCGAGATAAACGTTCAATTTAAATTAATCCCACCCGGAGTAAGCGTTCATTATTCAGGCAGTTAGCAGCAGATTAGTTGTTTTTAATTCCACTTTCTCATTGCACCATCATCCTACCTTACGTGATGAAGTTCTGAACTAGATGGATGTGTTATCGATTAAAAAACGCGATTATTCAAATTGATACTATAGGCGTGTTTCAACTCTCCCACGTACACACACTCCCACTGTACCATAAGGGGAACAAACAGCAAAGGACTTGGCCTAGCTGGCCTAGCTGGCCCAGCTGGAGGCGGTAGCAGCAGCAGTAGCAATAAGCACAAATCGATTTTCTCGTTTTGATCCGATTAAAATGAACCTTCCTTCTTCAGCGGACGCCCGGGACGCCTCAAGGACTCTCGACGGGCGTGGCGGGGGAGAAAGTGCAGCACTCCATTCGAACAATGTGTGTTGCATGAACACACACACCACCCACTTCCAAAAAAACAAAAAAAAACAGTTTCATTTTGTTCCTCTTTTCCCTCGTTATGTGAGCTACGGTGCATACTATCCTGTCCGCAACAATATGCAGCTGCACCATATTACCACCATATGACAGGGGTTCCGTGCGGTGTGTTTAAGCCCGCGACCGGAACGCCACCGGAGGCCGGGGGTTTGCGAATCAACCAGCCACGATAGCAACACACTGACACGATTATGCACTTTTGCCGATGCAGAAGGACAAGTCGAGAGAGAGAGAGAGATAGATGGCGCTGGGCGAAGACGTGCACGTCAGCTTCCTTCGGCAGCAGATGCTAAAGATCCAGCTGTTGGAGGAGCAACTTGAGAAGCAGCCAATGATAAGCCTTTCAGCCTTGCACTCGATGTAGGCTCCTTCAGCCGGCAGACTCACTCCGGGAACAGGAACTCACTTAGCCGGAAGCTTTTACAAACAGTTGCATCAACCGGAGACACACAAACGCACACTGGGCACAGGAAGGGCACACAGTTGAGAATGTTGTTCCACTGGCGCTCGAGAGCGCAGCGCGTGGAAGGGGCCGGCTTCCATCACCATTGCCACACAAAAGCGGTAATGTATAGGGGCTTCCACGATAACTTGCGAAACCAGCAATCTCATTACTGAGCTGCACGTCGTCGCCCGTCCACGAAACGAGGTGGAAATTTAAATTATTATATATTTCGTTACATTTACCCGCAGGGGTTGCTGGAACCGCAGGCGCAGCAGGCAGGTTAAGTGTGTTACTTTGCCAGTGGGTTTTCACCCTGTTGCGCACACGCACCGCCACCGGGCGCAGCGTTCGGGAAGTTTTTTAATTAATTTAACCAGCCGCGAACCGTGCCGCATTTAAATGCTTTCTAAATCATTGCAAAGTTCGGTGACGTGCTCGTTTACAATTCTTTCCCTTATTCGTGCTACGATATACGGTACGGCGAATTAGGTAGAGCAGACAACAGAGCAAAGCAAAGTTACAATTTGTCGTGAAGCTTCTCCAAGTTTGTCTTTCAGAGCGATGCATTTAATATTTTATTTGAAGAGACCCCTTTATAATTATACTGGAAGTATCCTTTAAACAGGCAAATAAAACGTTCCATGCAGGAATTGTAAAGCCTTGAAAAATACGCTCAAAAATCAAAAGCATTCGAACGATTTGTTTATCACATCCTAACTAGAGGGCGCCTAAATGTATGCAACTAAAATTCACATTATAATTTTCCATCAAATATGGTCTAGTTTTCTATTGCCTTCTTATTTTCTTAAAAATAGATAAATAGTATGTCATTCATGCAGCAAATTGCATACTTTTGGGCTGATATTACCAATTTACGCCCAAATGTATGCAATTTACGTTACACCAACGATTTATTTGCCAGTTTCATACATATTTTCCGCGGGATATGATCTCAAACCAAATCACGTCATCCACACGGCAGCAAAACACATGGAAAAGAGCCAAAAGCTGCGTGATATAAACGCATTAAAACTGTTTCCGATACAAGTTAACCCCATTTCGTGGGCCAAGTTCATGGCGTTGACCTACTTTCCCCCAGCGTCCCGAGAAAAGGCTCCCTGCCTGCCGGTGGAGATGTATTCGATTTAAAAAATCATCTTATTTCATGCACGCGCTATTGAATCGATTTGTTTCCAGTTTCGCGTGTGCAGAAGACCACACGACACATCATCCACCCTTCTCCAAAAAGCCAACGACAGCCACACTACGCAAAAGAGGACGTGTAAACGACAATAATGCCCGGCGACTGTGGCGCCACGACGTTCCACTTTCGAACGCCCAAACGCTCGGTCCGTCTGCAAGCCGTTGGGTGCTTTTTTCACATTTCACCAGTCGCCCGTTTCTTCCACGAATCTCTCTCGCACTCTCTCTCTCTCTCCCGCCAACCGCAAAACAAAAATCCACGGCCAGCAGCAGCAACTGTGTCAAAAACAAGGACGACAGACACGCGCGTCGAAATGTAATGTAAATACTTTGAGCCACCGTGCTTTCCTCGCGTTCCAGAGTATGGTTTCGCATGGTTTGGCACACGCCGAAAGCAGTGAACCGGGGAAAGCAATCGGAAACGGAAACGATCAACGGGTTAGCGGCGGTCCGCCAGGAGAACGGATCGCGCAATCCAAACCAAACCGATCATTACATTAGCATAGAAACTGTGGTTTCGGGATACTCATTCAATGTAGCGAAAAGGGCATCTTTGGTTGAACCTTGTATACATTATTACAGTCTATACACTAATTTCTAGCATTGATCGTTAATTTTGGTTTTCTTTTATTACACATTTTGCCTACATTTAGGCGAATGTTACGTCAAGTTTGTTTGCAGACAGATTGTTGCTGTTGGTGGAGCTAAAAAGGCGAAGGTGGCTTTTTCGACTTCACTTCAGATAGACTACTGCTAGAAAGATTTAACACTGGGCACACGAATATCGCTTGTCACGCTGATTTAGTAAATTAGCGCCAAAAAGTATGCAATGTGCAATACAACATCGTTTTAATTTTTCATATAAATGTTATTCGCCCATTGTTTGCAACACCGTTTGCAAGTAATTTATATTATCAGCAACCCCGAAAAGCGGGAAATTTGAATCTAGGCTTCATCTCAGTCCCGAATGCAAAACGTTCCGGAAAGTAAACACGGAAAGCACAAAGATTCAAACGGATCAAATAGCACGATTCGCGAAACCTGTCAAACCTTTCCAAATAATTCATTACCGTTCAACCCATGTGCCTCGTAATGACGTCCTTTGTACCAATGTACCGCCCACCCCTCCCCCCTCACTTAGCCTCGCTTTCTTCCCCCTACCGGATGATTCTATCGTTCTATCGCTTCCACCTTGAGTGGTGAAAATCAGCGTTTAAAACAGAAACAAAACAAAATTGGCACCGAGCGGAAATGGCTTCTGAATTATTTACCAGCCGCACACGGTTGGCCTTTTTGCTTTTTCCCGGGGGCAAATGCAACGGCACGAGTGCACGAGGGCGGAGTGCGGTGAAAGGGACCGGAAATTAAAGAGAATAGCAACAATATCAACACCGATTCTACGTTTTACCACGAAATGAAAGGCAAAGAACTTTTGCCGCTATCATTATGCGGAAAGTTTGCACAAAAGAAGAGCGTGTTTAAAGTGCGAATAGGTGAATTGTACCGTGCTAGCTTGGTGGGAACGTTAGCAGCAGCCGTTTCGGAGACGATCCTGACCGGTGGTGCCATTAAAACGCTGCAGGGAGGTAGAAATGCAATCGATCGGAATGAAACATTAACATGTGCGAAAGACTCACTTGTCTTCGCCAGCACGGCACACATGGTACGCTGTTCCTGCACAAAAGAAACGTCGGATCACATCCACTCCATTGCTTCTGTTGTATTAGGGCGAGAACGTCAAGATCTTTCCCTTATGTTCTACGAGGCACCATGCGCCTCCACCGGAAAAAAGGTGAACTTTTACCAACCGTTGCGAAAGCCAACACTTTGGCCAAGAAATACCGCTTTCGAAACACACAACGTCTGGTGGATATTTTAATTTCGTTTCGTTTATTTCATCATCCCACTCGCACGCACCGCTGGTGCAATAGCGACCCAATAATGAAGGCACACACAGCTGAACATGATGGCTTCTTTTTCCCACAACCGGCTGAATGATCGACCGGCACACACGTTGAGGCCTGACAACTTAGGCGACACCGGCCCGGCATATGCACGTGAAGTCAAGTGGTTTTCGTTTAATGCGATGATAATTGAAAACGGTTCTGGGAACATGCAACCGGCTGGCGGCTGGCCGAATAGAGAAAAAGGCTATTGCGATGCGCAATAGGTTCCATCATTTCAATGTGTATTAGTTCTTGGAATTGGCGAACGTAAAATGTTCACACTAATGCACTTCAAACAGAATTGACATTAAATCAAATTTCCAACAAAATATTACCCCTTTCCACACATTGCCAAACAAATATCGATGCCTCATGCATTCTTCAGCTTCCGGAAAGCATGACAGCTCGTCGAGTTGGAAAATCAGATCGTATTTTTAGCAGCAGTCACCCAATCGCGGGTTCGTGGTGATGGGGACTACGCTTCGGAAACGTATCGGAAGCGCTTGTTTGCGCATTATGCGGGCAACAGAAGCATACAATTTGTTCGTTCAACCGCACCGGAACCAGAGCAACGGTGGGCGGGTTTTATTTTCTTCTGCGCTTTAAAAGCACACAGCTTTGTGCGTACGACTTCGCTTCAGATTTGAGGATGAAAAGCACGAGAACGTGCAGCATTCAAAGGCACATGGCAAACAACTGCTGCACTGCTTTGGACAGGCAGAAGAGAAGAGGAGAAAAAACTTTCCCCTCGAGATACCTAGCAGCAGCAGCAACACCGCCTGTCTGTCGCAAACAAATTCAATTGAAAGAAATTCAAACAACATCGCAAACGAGCGCTCAACAACACCGTGCGCTCATCGCAAGGGGAAAAACGGTACGAAAGGCTGGCAAAAAAAACAGCAAAGAGGTACACAACGGGTGTGTCAATAAATCACGGCTTCAGCCGTCACTACAGCCTCCCCCGGCTCGGTGACAGCGAGACATCAAAACCGAAGACAAATACCGGGCTTCCGAAGTGCAAAGTTTGCACCATTCCTACGTGCGCCCGGCAAAGGAAAATGACCTCGCCGTGCGGTGCGAGATATCTCGGCAAATGGAGTACTTTTTCCCGCCTCTCAGGTTGCCCCAAGAAGAGGTAAATTCTTGGAACCGCACTGTGCGAAAGATTTTCGCTGTGTAATATAAAACTTGGCTACTTTCTGCGCTTGGAGTAGGTGAAGTAAGGTATAATCTTTCGCTGTTGCCGCTGTGCAGCAGCACTCCAAGTGGAGGGGAAAGTAAACTCGATTTCTGGTGCGATTTTGTTTCTTTTTTGAGGTACCTAATTTCATCTTAATGTTTCCTTGAAACGTTAAGAAACGGAAACGGTCCAACGTGCCCATCGTGTAGGCCCATCGTTCCTCCAAGAAAAGATAGACGAAAATAATGGTTTCTGCACGGTGAAAGCCACCCAAAATCGCAGAATGTGGCACATAATTAGATAATCGATAATTAACATAATGAGGCAAATTCATCACAGCCCATTAAGACGTTACGAGCGACGCGTTGATCATCGAATGAACTCGACCATACAAAGCAGAGCACAAGAAAAAAAAAACGGACACGTGGGAAGCTTTTTTCCCATACAATCTATCCGCAACACATAGTCGCTTGTGCTGAGAGTGAGAAGTCTCATCAGTAGAGACTGTTAGGGCGCCTAAATGTATGCAACAGTAAAAGTGTACAGAAGCTCACATCAAAAGGTAACTAAGCTACTAAAATACCCTATCAAATTGAAAGTATTACGCATGCATCTCACAAAAGTTGGTCCTTCGAACCGGATGAGTCATTGCATTTTGGCATCATCACAAACCAAACGACAACATGCTAAGACAACTCGTTTTCGTATTACCATACAACAAATCATGTTTAGCCCTCCTGACGCTCCAAATACAAGCCAAAATTCATTATTCGCATGACATTCCTGTGCGACGCCGTATAGGAGACAAAGAAAAGAACCCACACCAAAATCAAAACCCTAAGTCATTCCACCCCGACTGTAACCCGTCGTGCGTCAAATAATGCCACCATAAATTAATTGTGTCACCCCAGCAAGAAAGCCGCAAAGTGAGAGCGACGGTGCGCAACGCAACGGGCGCCTAAAGTTATACTTTTGTGTTACTATTTTTGTCGCCATCCGCGGCATCATTCGAACCACCTGGCCTTACGCGCCCCGGACGACGGAACGGTGGTGGTGTGAGAGAAAAAGGTGACACACTAAGTAGTCTTGGAAAAAGTCTCCCAGCGATAGCGCTACACCCCGTTTCGGAATAGAGAGAAGAAGGAGAGAAAAAAAACACCGGCCCGAGCGTTGAACGGGGGGGGCATGGTGGCTAGTGGTTCATAAAACGAATGATTAATTACCATAAAGCACCATAACGTCAGGATAATTTAGGTGGGTGTCATGACGAAATCCAACCCAAAGCGGCAGTATTATCTGGGAGGGGTTGAGAGTGACTGCTAGACCGCAACCGCGGCACATTACTACTCCGGTGACGTCGATCCGCGGGGCAACAGGGTGTTCCGCGTGAGGCGCGGTGGGTAGGAAAAGAAGAAAAACATGCCGTAAATGCGTCACAACAATGCGTGCGCGCGGTCCCAGTACAGTAATTCACACTGTCCGCCCTCCTTGCCCGGTTGGTCCTGATTTCGATTCGAAATGGAAATATGCTTCTACCGACCTACTCTACTTGGGTCTTTCTTGAGGGGGAAAGATGTCAAACCCACTTTCTTGTGTTTGAGCAATGTGATCAATAGCACTCGTTCCAGCGAGAAAACAGCTGAGCCTGATGTGGGCGACAGACGTCGGGCGGAGCTTCATACATGTCCGCTGTGGGTTCGATGCTAGAAGATAGAACAGATGCTTTATAAACATAGCAAAAAACATAATTTGATATTTTTGTCTTATGATACTTGCTCTCGAAAGATCCATGATAGTATTTAAATAAGAACTCAGCGGAAAATAGTAATAAAATTTGCTTATAATCATTAATGTGTAATGCACATTGCATACCTTTTGGCGCCAATGTAATATATCAGCCCAAAAGTATGCAATTCTAACTAGAAACGTTTTACGAACGTTTTATTAACATCTTAAATGGTCATTCTTGCTAAAACTTGCCGGTTGGATTGTTTCTCAAAAGCTCATTTATTTCTATACACTGATAAACATTGAATTGCTTCATAAAGATGTGACAGGACTCTCGAAATGTTTTAAAACTGCTAAAAATCCTAAAACTAACGTGTCCATATTTTGGCGCGCACACCAAGTGCACCACAGTGTCGCGTTACAAGGGTTTGTTCGTGCTTAATGCTCGCACATCCTGCTCGTTACACAGTTCCGCACCATTATCTCACATGCGTACCCTAAAAAAAAAAAGGAACGGAAGCAACAGGGGCAAACAAACACTTCCAGCACGTTCCTTGCCAAGCCACCAATAGGCACAGCGAGGCGCGGCGGGTTCTGAGAAGGCGTACTGGTGGAGAAAGTTTCGCCAAAACAAACAGCCCAGCACACCAGCAGCAGGAGAAGTCAGTCGGCAGTGTCAGCAAGTCGTCGCCCACCCAGAAATGTCAAACAAAACCCAATGGAGCGTTGCGTTTTTGGAAGAGTTTGTTTCGAAGCAACGCCAACATATACCTTGCTTGCGCCGGATGGTGGTCCTGGCCCAACAGCATCGGTCAGATCGTCAATCGCCTTCTGTTTCTCCGCCGGCATCTCTCCAACGTCCGGTGCTCCGTGTTGCTCCGTACGTTCCTCGTGCGGTAGACGATGAATCCATTGGTTGGTCCTTTGACCGGTCTTCTGTCCGGCGGGTAGTAACGATTCGCCCGCCACGTCAGCTCCGAACGCCGCGCCTTTGCCCGCGTCACTTGCGTCCTGCGCGTTTGAAGTCTGTGACGACCCAGTGGCAGCCCGTCGACGGACGGTGTAGAAACGAAACCTTCTTCTGCCGCTTCCCGACGCGGCTGTCTCCGGCCCACCTTCGGTCGCCGTCCGACGGACGGACGCTCTGGACGAGGAGGGCAAGAAAAACGAACGAACGCGGTTCAGGCGAGACGTCATCCCGGGAGATGACCCACCGGGAGGGTGCGAGTTGTTCGTTGATTCGATTAAATTGTACTTCCTGGACGACGACCCGCCCGCATCGTCACTTCCGGGGGTCGGCTTCTCGACACCGAACAGCGCACCGAACCGATTGCCCATTGGATTCCAATTTAATCACTTCGGGGACCACCGGCAACCGAAACGATCCGACGTTGAGCACGCACACACACTCGCGTTATTGATGGGAGTTGGTTTCCTTTGTCCCGCGGTTGGACACTAAAAATTCCAAACTAAAACAGAACCCTTGACTCCTGGTACTTTAGACTTCTGTGTGAAGGGAAAAGTACTGCTTCTCCTCAAAGCCCGTGCTACATAGAGCGTACGACCCAGTCTACCATATTCAACACCATTCCACTTGCGCGGAAAAAGCTTTCCTTCGGAAGCTTCTGCGACCACGGTGATGCACCAACAGCGCCACGGCAAGTTTGCACACGCTTCATCCGGTGGGCGAGCTTTTCGCGGAGAAAAGGCACGGTGTGACAGAAACGAGCGGCGTAATATGATATGCAACAGGTTTCCCGCACCACCAATTGGATTGAATGGAAATTTCCTGTGCACGCAGGTGTGTGCGTCGAGGGTGGAAAACCCCAACGACGTCGCAATATAAATAAATCCTCGGGAAAGTGATATCGTGCACGAAATCATATCGAAATCAAGTACCATTAAAAAGCGACGCTCACCGCGCCTGAAACGACATTGTAATCACACGTCGCCAGAAGCCAGCCGAGAGTTCAGCCAAGCGTACGGGGCTCGTTAGCTCGCTGTTGAACTTGATGAGAAATTGTTAGAACTTGTCAGAAAGATAACACTAAACGGCAAATCCTGATAAGCGGACCGGTCACACTAACACAAGCGAATAGCTTGTACGCAAAAATCATTGACGTCACCGAATACGTTCAGGCGGTGCTCTTGTCAGTTGTCGATGGTTAACTAAATCGATTACGCCTAAATGTATGCAATAAATTGTGTAAATGGTGGTACAAGGCATTTCAACGGCTCTTTTTAGTACACGATTTAGTACAAACCTTTTATCGAATATGTGTTGCATTGACTTAAGCGATCAATTCACCTTAATTAGTTCCGGATGTGCGTAACATTTTGCACTGAACAACTGAGAGCAGATATAGAAGTTACATTATTTACAAGCTGCGGTTTGCATACCTTTTGGCGGATGCAACCACTTTGCGCCTACAAGCAGGCTATGTGCACGAAACATTAATTAAATAATGCTCTATTAACACTACATTTAGACCATTTTTTCAATTTGATCGTTTTTTTATTCGTTTTCAATCATCAAAAATGTGGTTTTATCAAGCGTTGTTGATTTTAACTCCTATTTTAGTAAATTCTAGTCCCAAAACCTATCCTATATGGTCTAGCGTGTGTTTGCACCTATAGTATTTCCAATTCCATCTCACTACTAATTCATTTGCTTTGCTCACCATCTCACACGAACACACTCAAAATCACGCTTCCCAAATTTTCACTACCCACATCGGGGGAGAATAATCTCAAGCTTTTCCCCATATTCAACACCATTTCGCTTGCGCGGAAAAAGCTTTCCTTCGGAAGCTTTTGCGACCACGGTGAAGCAGCAACAGCGCCACGGCAAGTTTGCACACGCTTCATCCGGTGGGCGAGCTTTTCGCGGAGAAAAGGCACGGTGTGACAGAAACGAGGAGATTAGCACTGCAATAATTTGATTTGACTTTGAAATTGGATTTCATTCTCTTATCGTGCGGCTACGATTCCATTACAGCGCAATCTTTGAGGGGTTAGGGCTCAACAAGGCCAGATTCAACCAGGTTAGGCTCAACTTCATAAGCGACAGCCTCAGTGTGAGCTATGGTATATTTAAACAAGTCGTTGAAAGTCCATGTTTTTATTGCAAAATGTTTGAAACAATTAACTATATAAAAGATACTATTTACATAACAAGAGTGAACCTAATGGATCTGGTTATACTAAGAAAAGAGCATCTCCCAAAAGTACCCATGTTAGTATGTACAATGTTTATGACTGATCAGAATAAAGCTAGCAAGTGTACGCAATATAGGTAGGACCTGTAGGTCCATACATACCAAAGATTATAAGGCCCTAATGACTATAGTTGTTCAGTATTAAGAGCTTAACAACATCAACATAGATAGGCAATTATAAATATAGACTTCAAAGTCCATACATAACAAGAACTCTAAAGCTGTAATGACTTCAATATAGTCGAATAAATAAATAAATAGAGACAAATGTTCACTAGGTTCACTTATCTAGTTATATTAAGAGATTGACATCTTCGGAATAGTCTTCAATTTAGAATGTACAAAGTTTCAGAACAGGTTATATATGTAGCAATTATTCCCAATAAAGACTTCGGACTCTTAAGACTAAAGACTTAAAGATCAGTCCATACAGCGTTGAAGCCTGTAACCAGCTTGTGGGCTGACATAATTATCGAATAGTTGGTGGCCCGGAAAACACGCCGAGCAAAATCTTGCACGCATCACCGCGCTTATAATGCGATTGACCGCAGGGAAGATTTCATGAATGAAGTGATTTCGCTGAACAACCTGGCGGCAGCTTGCCTGCTACTTCATCATCGCCCTCCGGAGAACCCAAGGCAAACGGGACAACCAGGTTCCCGTTTCACGTGCCTGACCGGTAAAGATCAAAATTGGATTGATTAACTATCGTTAGCCTTACAAGTTCCCCTGCAAAACGAGGCGGTCTTTTGCGAGCAGGGCAACCAAAAGGAGCCTCTTGCACAATCTTCTCCATTCGATTATGACCCAAGGTTTGTTTTTTTTTGCATCCGCTTTGAAGGTCAGTGCAAAATATGATACATTTTTAATGCCTTCGCCTTCCGGGTCCGTCGGAATGCCACGCGACGAGCGGTCCATAGGAGCCTGGACCTTAATTGCGCTCATTTATTACCACGTAACAACGACGACAACGGCGACCTCTCACTCTCTCTCTCTCTTTACCGTTCACTGTAGCAAATTAATTTTTAATATCAATTTCCCGCGAACGAAAGATTTTAAGCAGTCTTCCTGCGCGTTCCCGGAAGGATGTGGCGCTGGGGGTGGGAGAAAAAAGTCATGAAAAATAAAATTGCTACCGATGGTTGCCGCTACCGGGACCGTTACCATTGCCCAGGAGAGAGGAGCAGCTCGTTGCAGGTAGAAACATGATGCTGCTGGTGCCTGTAGCTGTGGGTGTAGCTGTAGGTAGATGTGCTCATTGTGTTCATCAGTGCGAGTCAGTCACAGCGTGCTTCTCCGTTTGCATTTGGGAAATCACCGAGTGCAAGCTTTATTAGCACGGAGCCTTCCGATGGTTCTCGTATTGGATGCACCGGAGCACAAACACCTGCGCTCGTACCAAGTTGCAGCCTACGGAGAGATATGGATCCGGTCGTTTCTGCGAATGGGCAGCTCCATCCAGACACAAACACTACAACGCCTACACCGGTTTTGTATCTTGCAAAACTGTGATGGTGAAAAATGAAGCAAATATGTTTTCCTTTCAAGCACAGCGTAGCAGCAGCTCACCAGAGATAGAGAAGTAGGAAGAGCGAGAACACGTTGCTCATCCCACAGAAGTTCGTCCATAATAGGCGAGAGGTACAATGAGTCGCCCGTAATAGGGATCAGATTATCCTCCCTATTTAAGCCTGCTCTATGCATGATGTTGCATCAAGAGTAGCAAGTGATTCCAGCTCGCAGCTCTTGCACTAATACCGTGCTGTGAGCTTACAATCCACTTAAAGTTCTAAAGCTTACGGTTTCAATCGCTTAACGGACGATATGCACGAGCCACCGAACGCCTTGTGAGCCGGCAATAAAGAGCCATCTTATCGCTGTGATTGGCCCGAGCTCGAGCTCGACAAACCGCACGCAACCGCACCGAAAGCTTAGACGAGATTTTATCTCAACCCACCCGGTCGGCTCTCGGCCCGCTTATCGCAGCCGGGGAGTTAAGATGTGGCCGTGTGTAGTAAAAAAAAAGAAACTCTCGCCCATATATCTCGAGCGCAAGGTTGGCCAGCAAGTCGCCAGTGCCAGAGTCGTAACGGCGGCAACGCTTGTCGGTTCTGCGTTCTGCTGATTGTGCGCCACCTCCCCGGGGGGAAGTCCTCTCCCGTCTGCTTAAGGATGACCTCATCCAGACTGGCGTGCCGGGCATTGTTGGCTGCACGAAGCGGACTGGTATTGCCTCGCACCGACCGGTGGTGTAGCGCACGCAACACGCCGGGGCGAACTACTTCCGACACTGTTGAACGATTGCAGGGCTCATTATTGGTGCACGTTGCTGACAGCAGCTCACGTGATGATTCATTCCGATGAACTGTTTTACGGCTGCCAGGGAATCGTTTCAGCTCACGGAACGACGACACCTCCAAAAATGGAGCTCCACCACTCGGAACTTTACAGCGCGACGTAGCACTTTCGCAACACTAGAAACGACGGGCTGCACTTTACCACACTGGGGGGAGCAGAATGATTACACGTGCGGAAGGGTGAGCGAAGGTAAGCGGAGGCTGGGATGCACAAATTGCACGGTGCAAGCACTCTAGGGATGGACGTTAGAGAGGGGTAATTCGAAGCACGTCGACGTGAAAACAATCGCTCATTTCAGCTTCAGGAAAGTTGTGGTTCCATTGCTGGCGTGTGGAACCCAAACCAACGTGAAACTCGCGCGTTCCGCAGATTCTACCGATCTAGTGCACACGTAGCACCACGAATCTGCCCGGATGGTTGGTAATTATGCTTAAAATTCCTAGTTTTTCAATTATTTATTTACGAATTTTCACAACACATACGTCCGTCCCGTTTCGCACAGGTAACCTGATGACGTCTGTAGACGTCAAAATTGGAAGCAAAAAAACATAAGCCAAAGTGCGTAAGAAAGAGGTGGGTTATTTGCTACTCGGAGAGCGACCTCTAGTGGACGAAATTTGACGGACGCCGCAGCGGCTTGTACACCTTGTTTTGTATCAACAAACAAATGGCTGCCAGACGTAGATCACGCCTCGCAGAAAACTTCTCGTACTGCTTGCTTGTATAGAAACCAGCTAATAACTCAGTTTACAACAGTGCAAATCAACGCAACATCATAGCAAAAACAATCACACTATTCCACTTCTGTCAAAAAGTTCCATGTTTTTTTTTTCTAATAAATCGTTTGCTATTTTTTATACATGCGCCCACCTCTTTTTTAATCCACTTTCTCCTGCTGTCTGTCTATCCACCTTGGTTTCTGCTCACTGTGGAAACATTTGGACAACAATATGAAAGATTAAAATATCACATTTTCTGAATAATATCCCTTGTTAAGGCGTTATGCAGCGACCGTAATAAGACATTCGAATAAAATTATGATTTATTTTATTCTATTATCGTAGTTGAATTGTTGGTGGCAAAAAAGTCAGCTGATTTATGTTACCAAAAAAATATTTATAAGAAATGTGATATACAGACGGCACGAAGGAAATTTTATATTTAAACACAGAAAGTGCAGATAAACTTTATGTTGAAACGCTGAAGCTGCTGCACAACGAACTTGGGATGAAATCATGCGGCTAGTTCAAATCTGGAACCGCGACACAAACGAAGATTTCTTCACCTCATCGGCGTACAGGATGTAGAACTGAATCCCTAGAGGCGAGAGGATCACACGCACAGTGTCCAGGCGACGTGAGTCATCGGAATCCCAGCCTGCTACCTGACGAACAATCGCCCATCCACCCACGACAGTGACGGCTGGCCTCATTTTTCAGCATAAGTAATCATCGGTACACCAACAACTGTGGCTGATCTGTGATTGTACCATCGGCAGCTGTTGTAAGGTGCGGTCGTCAACAGCATCCGAGTACGCCCTGTGGCACAAACAAAACAGCTGTCCATCGCGAAGCAACCATTTCGTCGCCCACTGAAGGAGCGATTCGACAGCTAAGCGAAACAGTAGTCGCCGTTGCGCACGACGTGCCTCGGAAACGGTAGCCAGCTAACAAGCGTACCGGTCCACCCTGCAGGATATCAGCTGCCGGGAATATCCCACCAACCGTACCCATCGTGTGATCAATCCCCGTGCGTGCGATTGATTATTGGCTAGCGTGTGAGCGTGTGATTGAATTGATCCACCCCGCACCGCACCGGACGTCGAGCAGTCGCACGGTCGCAATCGGATCACGTATCACGAGCGCATAATTGAAAGAACCACCACCGCCGGCAGCAGCAGCAGCAGCTACGTCATGTCGACCGCACAGGAGGAAGAGCAGCACCTGCGGGAATGCGAATCGTATATCCAGACGCACCGCATCCAGCGGTTGCTAAAGGACTGCATCGTGCAGCTGTGCGTGTCCCGGCCCGAGAACCCGATCGTCTTTCTGCGGCAGTACTTCCAGAAGCTAGAGCGGGTAAGTCGCGCAGGGTGGGTTTTGGTTACGTATCGTATCCCGGGCAACAATGGGGTGTATTCGGTTCGCTACGATTGAGAAAGGCACCATCGTTAAACAACTATCGACACGGGAAGGTTTGTGATTACGGATGGATTAGGTCAAAAGACGTTTTACTAGGGTGCATTTACATTAGTATTCTAGTAAGAAAAGTATCATTTTGACTTTAAATTTTGCCGAAATGGGAGGCATTCTCGTTGATGATAGCTATACAGCACGCGCACTACAAGTTCAGCCTGTTTTCGTGATACGCTATTTGCGAGTTATGCGGATTGTGTCGAATGGACAGCTCAGCACAAAATTGAACCGTCATCACCGTTTCATATGTCGGATCGTACAAGGCCATACGGACTACTAAAAGGTTCCGCGAGAATTGTGTAGGTTCCGCTAGAATTGCACATTAAATGTCTCTCTAATTGGATAAATTAACATATCCAGATAAGGGGACGTAGCGTCGGGTGGGTTTATTAAGAAAAAGTAATTAATTTATACTCGGCGTGAACTACCAATGCGATATTGAACTGGAGATAACACCGTAAAGTACACTGTTTTCTACCTCAAAGAGGACACGATATGGAAAGCTGTTTGTTTGTAGTCGGTAGCAAAACAGGCAGATTGGTTTTAGCAACATCCCTGTGATGCTTCGCTTGTTTGTCCTTTAGTGTATGTTTACAATTGTGTGCGAAAATCTCCCTCTCCATTCGTCGAAATCTCACGGCGATCAGGTTAGGTCCGGTGCGTT
>KZ067530.1:150267-164604 GCA_002091845.1 Anopheles cracens | reverse complement strand
TGGTTATTAAAATTATAACACTAGATGATAACACGTAGAAAGATATTTTTTACTATTGACCAATTTGATTGAAATTTTCACCAATTTCTCGCTAACTATCATAGTGTTATAATCCGTTGAGTCATTTTGTGACCTTGGATGTTCCCGTTTTCTTTGCCAATGAAACTCGTTGAATACACGTGTACTGCAATTTTTAAGAGTATACAAAAATAATTTGATTTTACCCTAATTTCATATATCGATCATGATCTACAATGCAAATCACAGCCACGCGTTGATTGTCAATCCAAGTTTACACTTAAAATACAAAACTATGTCTCATTTGTTCAAGACGATGTGCAATGTTTTCAAACTCAGAACACAAAATGTTAATAAAAATGTGTTGAAAATATGATTTTTATAGTTTTACTCTTCACTTTTTGCGAGTTTAAAAGAAATGCCATTTGTATTTTTTCTACTTTCATCGAATAAATCCGTTTACAAAATCATTTCCTATAAGCTTTTGTCATTTTTTATATTTTTGGGAAAACGATTTATTAATTAAGAGAAACAGGATCGATAATGTGGAGAAATATGGCCACGAACTGAAGGGATCATAAATTATATTATTACCGAATTATTTCATATATTACACTATGTATACTAGTTAGTGCACAACAAACTTAAATAAAATATTAACATTTATGTGAAAATCAAATCTCCATAGGTATTAGCGTCTTCGATCCCTAGACTCTCGAAGTCACACTCAAATGTTGCAAAGTTGAAATTATATTTCGCTAATGCTGAAGCTATATTTCGAGATCTTGTATCACGGTGTTTTCCATTGATATAAAACCTAATAGGAATATATAGAAGCTGCTCTCCAATTGATGGATCTGAAACAAAATCTGAAGCAACAATGATGAAAATACATAGACTATAGACTTTTATTCAACCACATTAGAAGACGTCAACCCAGTCGCAAGTCTTTAAGTTACCGATTTATCAGTTTAGTTTGAATGCTTCTAGAACGGTGGGAACGGTTACCCAAAAATAACATAAAAACATCGACCATGAGGTAGTTTGAGAAGTAGCTTTGTCTAATTCTGGCATGAACTCTTCTTCAAAAATAACTCACCCTATTCATTTCTCGTACGCGATTCATTTCTAACATCGCGATGTTCAAGTGAACATGGTTCAGTTGAGTACCAGGACATCACACACCATCGTGGCGCATGCTCTGCTGATGCTGCAAACCCGCTCGAGGGGAACCGCCGGTATCCATGTGAACAGTAGGGGAACCTGATGTTGGGTTCGTTTCGGGATTGCTCCTATCGTGACCCAAACTGACAATTGCACCGAATGTTTTGCCTTAGTCGCAGGTTAGCGCTTGTGCGATGTGGAACGAGCAGGATGATGTTGAACACTTGTCGCACGCTGCAAATAAAACACGTTCGCTGCACATCGCTGCATATCACATTCCGTACGCGTCTCAGCGTATATTTCATAGTGCGGATAAAGGGACCAGTCCTGAATCTCTGTACAGTAACATCCGAGCACTTACAGCAATTATTTATGTTAATCGAAAACCATCCCGATATCTCGTTTAACCGAAATGTTCGCGTAATTGTCCGGCACCAAATGGGCTCCCACTGGCTTAATTAAACATGCGAAAAGATGAAACTAGGCTAATCGTGTGTATGCCGAGCCCTATCAGCGAACGAATTATAACTTGTTCACAATCCCTCCTCGACCCATCGCCACACATACACACCAACACGTGCTGGATGAGCAAGAATAACAGGTGCAAAGTGAAACGAGCATTTTCAGGGTTCGTTTACTTCTAATGAAAGCTCGCCGGTGGTCCACCGTTCCGAGGTAATGCGAATAATCCGATCGAGCAGGTGGTGAAGGCCGGACCCAAACCCTAGCCCGCCGGGGAAGCATCGTTTTCTGTGTCGTATCTCCGAGGTGGAATTGCATGTGGCTGAATTCTTTATTTTGTCTGCCCGGCTCTCCCGTTGCGGCTCTGTGTTGTGTCATTGATATAAAACCTAATAGGAATATATAGAAGCTGCTCTCCAATTGATGGATCTGAAACAAAATCTGAAGCAACAATGATGAAAATACATAGACTATAGACTTTTATTCAACCACATTAGAAGACGTCAACCCAGTCGCAAGTCTTTAAGTTACCGATTTATCAGTTTAGTTTGAATGCTTCTAGAACGGTGGGAACGGTTACCCAAAAATAACATAAAAACATCGACCATGAGGTAGTTTGAGAAGTAGCTTTGTCTAATTCTGGCATGAACTCTTCTTCAAAAATAACTCACCCTATTCATTTCTCGTACGCGATTCATTTCTAACATCGCGATGTTCAAGTGAACATGGTTCAGTTGAGTACCAGGACATCACACACCATCGTGGCGCATGCTCTGCTGATGCTGCAAACCCGCTCGAGGGGAACCGCCGGTATCCATGTGAACAGTAGGGGAACCTGATGTTGGGTTCGTTTCGGGATTGCTCCTATCGTGACCCAAACTGACAATTGCACCGAATGTTTTGCCTTAGTCGCAGGTTAGCGCTTGTGCGATGTGGAACGAGCAGGATGATGTTGAACACTTGTCGCACGCTGCAAATAAAACACGTTCGCTGCACATCGCTGCATATCACATTCCGTACGCGTCTCAGCGTATATTTCATAGTGCGGATAAAGGGACCAGTCCTGAATCTCTGTACAGTAACATCCGAGCACTTACAGCAATTATTTATGTTAATCGAAAACCATCCCGATATCTCGTTTAACCGAAATGTTCGCGTAATTGTCCGGCACCAAATGGGCTCCCACTGGCTTAATTAAACATGCGAAAAGATGAAACTAGGCTAATCGTGTGTATGCCGAGCCCTATCAGCGAACGAATTATAACTTGTTCACAATCCCTCCTCGACCCATCGCCACACATACACACCAACACGTGCTGGATGAGCAAGAATAACAGGTGCAAAGTGAAACGAGCATTTTCAGGGTTCGTTTACTTCTAATGAAAGCTCGCCGGTGGTCCACCGTTCCGAGGTAATGCGAATAATCCGATCGAGCAGGTGGTGAAGGCCGGACCCAAACCCTAGCCCGCCGGGGAAGCATCGTTTTCTGTGTCGTATCTCCGAGGTGGAATTGCATGTGGCTGAATTCTTTATTTTGTCTGCCCGGCTCTCCCGTTGCGGCTCTGTGTTGTGTATGTGTAAGTGTGTGTGTGTGTGCGCTGGCGTTAGCGACTTCGTTTTCCCGGCCGTGTTAACGATGCATTTCCATGGTCCTTTCTTTGGCCACGCGACGCCACGAATCGTTACATGCAGCGTGCAGGCGGACCGCGTGCCAAAGAAACGCCAAGACACGAATACCATCGGGTGCTGGCCGCTTTGTGTGGAGGGAAATAATTTAATTGAAGTGAAATCGCTGCACTTTAATTAAATGCAAACAAGGCTGTGATTGCTGTGCAGATAGCATCATCGAATCGGGCCACGCTGGTGTTCATCGAAACAGGGATTGTTTTTCTCGCTTGTTTACGGGAACAAGGCAAAGTATGCTGTATGAAAATGATGAAAATAACCGTTGTAATTGTACATGCGGTTTTTAGAAATTGGCTGAAGCCAAATGAGGTATATGGACATCACCAAAAGAAACCATTTTCAGCGCATGTAACAGATGTTTAGTACCGCTATCAACCTAAAACATATGGTGAGGAGCTATTCGAAATTGCTTATCATTGTTCATTGCTTAGAAAAAACAAAACGGATGCTGGTGAGAGAAAATCATGTTTGTATATTCTTCTTTTCTTACCTGCCGTGTTGCGGCCTAACTATTCCTCAAAAGACAGATAGTTCCTCTTTGCTATTGGATATTACTGATAGTGTAAGGCCACTACTGCAAGCTAACGTGATTTTAACAATATTCTAGAAGTGTTACTAACTCATTGGTTCGGAGTTTAATGATTTCATTGTAGAAGAACATTTTGTCTCTCAATATACCATTACGGTAGGTGTACCAATTGTTGTTGCTATAATCTAAGAAATTGACATTGACAAGTCATGGTAACTAGCAGTTTTCAACTAATGAACTCAAAAAACATACAATACCTCAATCTCAAAATGGGATACTTAGAAATCACACCGATTGGTCGTTTTCGAGGCCCATATGTAGTTTTTACTTACATTTTAACACTATTTTATGACAAAATATTTTTTACAAATTTTTAAATCTATGAAAATATTGAGTAGAAGCGTACATCACAAAAATGATGTTTCATGTGTCCCACTTTGAGATTGGCTGAAAAATGGGGATTTTATTGCTTTTCTCGGCTGTTCTGAACTGACATTTTGATTAAAAAATATGAAAATATTATTTTTAATATGCTGTATCATGAAATTGTGTTAAAATGTAAGCGAAAACTACATATGGGCTTTGGAAAACGATGAATTGGTGTGATTTAAAAGTGTTCCTATTTGAGTTTTAGTAAAAATACAGTAAATACAGTGAAAATTCTGTAATAATTATTTTTTACATGCTGAATGATGGCTCTATCAAAATGTATTCAAGAAATAGTGTTAAAATGTAAGAAAAAACTACAAACGGGGCTTTGAAAACGACACATCGGTGTGATTTCAAAGTGTCCCATTTTGCTGTATGCTGTTTCCTCAACCCATCACGAATCGTAGAAGCTTCATGATTTCCGGAAGTATATTTTTTCGAATTATCTAAATATGAATAAATAATATTTGCTGAGAAACAACTTTTTTATTATTTATAGACAAGCTGTACCAAAGCTATACTAATTAATTTCAAAAGTTCCTTTAAAACTCGCATAAGCTTATACGAAATTAATATATTTTTTTTCAAACAATTTTGTTGTACGTTATTCATTTTTCAAAATGTAAATAATGTGTATAAATATAGATTCCACAGCAACGTACATTATTTCGACTTTGTCCTTTTTTACATCCTTTCTGTCTTACCTTCTAATTACCACCTACAAATAATGGCAAGATTATGCCGAAAACAGTCTTCCCTGTACTGCTTGACATAGGGAGGACGGGCAACGTTTAAAAGGGTAAGCTAAAAGTAAGCTCACCGACATAGGTCTTGAAATTGGATTTTCTTTGAAGTTGCTATGCGCAGTGGACAATTAATTAAACAAGTGGGCTGACATCCCTTTTCCCGCAGGACAGCACGAGACTGGCGCAAAGCCTTGCAAATCCCACTCTGCCAAACTGCTAACATTTGCTTCAACTCTCTGCTCTCGCTGCTGGACTACAAGCCATTTTTTTTTGCTTTGCAACGTGATTACGAAAGTTGCTTGGTTGGACAATTTTCACCACACTTGACCACGATGCATAATTCGAGCAGCTTTAAACGGATTCACATAACAAACCAGAGTAAGTTTACGTCCTGGTACGTAAACCAAAAAAAAACATTTCTGATTTCTGCCTGTCTATGTACAATTGGTAAAATATTGGCATATTTTTGCGGTTATCAAAGTGAAAGATAAAGCATTGTGAGCTGATGCGATGGAGGATACATCTCAAGTCGAACGTAATAATTAATTAAATGCTTAAGAACGTTACGTCGCACCTAGCCCGCATATCTCTTTGATCGCAAATTGATGCAGTTTGCTGAGGCGTGATTGTGCATGGGAGCAAGAGAATTATATTAACACACATTGCCTGTATATTCAATGCCGGGACAACACGCCGTGCAAATATGATAATTATTGTACCCTTTCCTGCTCTGCTTTAAGATTGCTGCATTGAAGATGCTCATAACGTCCCATATCTCGTCCCACGTGCAAGGCATTGCGGTGTGATTGTATTTGGTAAAAATATAAGGACGTAATGATTATTCAATTTCCAGAGCATGTATCCTGTTCGTTGGCGCGAAGATAATTGTCATGTGAAATAAAAACATGAATCAAATAACACTGAATTGCAACTAAGCAACAAGGGTTTGTGTGATAGTTTTGTCCTAATTTTAAGAGTGCACACGGAAACTTTAACAATTTATCATGTATTTATCATTTATGTTATCTCAACATTCAACCAACAATCTTTAAAACTCTAAAAGTCCAAAATGTTCTAATGATGTACCGATATTGTCCAGTAATTAAATAATAAGCAAACAAACAAACTAACAAACAAATAAACAAACAAGAGAACAAAAGAAATTAAAACGACAGAACAAAAATAAAGAACCAAAGAAATTAATCATGGGTGGATCAAAATGATGATATAAGTAACGAATTAATAAGATGACCGCAAAGGTCATTACGGCAAATTTAAATAAGACCAGAAGAATGGGAAGCAACAAGCTCGTTGGTTCAGTCAAGTTGACCTGAACCTGACGAAATTGGGCGGCAACCGCGGATGGAGGGCTGTAACCAAATCCTGAAGCGCGCCGAGTATCCTGACGAGCAATTGATAACCAGGTCACGGTAGCACAACCTGCTCAACTGTGGGCGAGACAGGAATAGAGCGATATTAAACAAATACCAACACCAAGATATTAAACAAATATCTAGGTAACGTCTTTCCACTGCTAGAATGTTGATTACTCAATGTAGAATATTCATAACATGTTTAAAATGACATTCTACATTATAATGTACTTGCTCTCTTAAATAACTCATAGTCGTACTTTTTATTGGTTTATTAATTTTAGTGACGTATTGCTTATTTCTAAAGCATAAAACTGTACAATAATATTTCAATTTGGTATTTTTCTCCGTTTTTATTATTTCTACGCCTTATCCCGGGTAAGTTCGGTTGTATTGATTGCAGTCGAATTATCATGGACTATCGGGTTTGATTGCATCGCCGTCAGCAGTATCGCCAGTGCATCAGGAGGCTTTGACCATGCACTATATACTGGCTTATGCAACTGGTCTTCGTTCCGATAGCGTGTGCTTCTCTTTCGGGTGTTTCTCTGATAGAGTAGAATCAGTATTTAGTATTTTTGGTACTTAAGGCGCACCCTACCACGTGGAATCTTGTCACGTGTAACGTGTAAATAAAAAATAAAAACAAAAACATGAAGGAACGACGGAATAAGAGGTTATAAGGAGATCCCTATATCTCTGCAGCATATTTAAAAATTATCCACGCTCGTTGGTAATCTCGCAGGCTCAAGATAACGTGGAAAATTATCTGTCAATAATGCTTAACTAATGGTTGAGTAATGATACACTAGCTCACATGCGAAAGTAGAGGCGGCGGAGAGAAAAAGAAAAAGAAATTTACTTTTAAATAACATACAAAAGGAAAAGACCAAGCGTGATAGAAACCTCATGAACGAGAATGGAGTAATCAAACAGATGATAAAAGGTGTTTAAAACTAGCATAGCACGTAGAAGAGGATCGCAGCAAAGAAAGAAACGGTTCGCAACAATACGAAAGTGATAGCATCACCATCATAAAAGGACGATGCAAACAGAGAGGACAATTGAGGGCTTAAGGCCACAGTGAGGATAGTACGTTAAGACCGTGGGACACAAGAGCCTATAACAAGGAAAGCTCAGTCTGAGTATGGTGGTCTTCTACATGTTGGTACTGGAGGATTGGACAATATGCTTGACTTGCTCGTGAGCTTGACTTTGGAATGATTACACAAGAATTGAGACTATGAAGTTTATTCTAATAAGGTATGTCTGTACATGCTTTAACCGGCGAACCGATTAGCCACCGGATACTGCATATCACAATCCTTCCTGGAAAGACAGGAGAATCTGTAAATGGATTGGAATGAAAATCCATCTCGCTTAAAATAAAAACATCCCGCGCATAGCTGTGTAATGAACTTGTTTCCCCTCGCGTTTGCTAATAGTTTACGCAAACATATCGCCCAATTCCTCGGGCATGACAAAAATGTGTACACATACAAAACGATACCGTGAATACCGTCGGCCTGTCCGACCGTAACCCACCAACAGCACAAATTGCCAAACGTTACGCTTTCGAATAGCGACGCGTGCCCAGGTTGGGCGCAATTTGGGATGCCAAACACCGGGGGCAAAGACTCGGCGGGATGTGCAATCTTGCATTTTATCATGAATTAATTAGTTTCGTGCCCCGTGTCCCCGTGTCGGATCGCACGCGAGATCGCCAAATCCTCTGCCAGAGTTGTTGCGTACCGGCGTGCGTACGCACCGTGGTCTCTTAACGGGGGACCGGGCTCTTCCTCATTTGAATGTTCACTCGCATTTCACAATTGTTTGGCCAGTTGTGCGGCCGACCACCGCACTGGAGCAACAATTTAGTTCACTACGGCCACGGGCCGCCCGGGCCCGCAGCACGCATTTCCGGCATGCTGAAATAAATAGGCATTTATATGCAAGCTCCAAAGATTGCAGCCGGTCGTCGAAAATTAATGGGTGGGATTCCGGCCCTACAACGTGCGGCTCTACGGTTCCGGTCCCGCTCGCTCGCTCGCGTCTCTCCCGGCCAGTGCCGTGCGGGGTAATCCGACCGTGCGAATGTTCCCCGCGCTGCCGCTTATGAACGGCACACGAAGAAGTCATTTCCATCATGAGTTGATCTGCTTTTAATTATATCACTACCGACGGGTGGCGTGCGTATGGCCGCCGCTGCTAAACTACGCAAATTTGGTCGCAATTGCACGAGGCGGTGGTTCAATTGTGCCGCACCGCGAATGCGTAACTGCCCGATTGACACGAAGCTTTCGGTCGGGGGATTCGCGTCGAACGATTTGCTTCGACAATGTATCTTTCTGTACGACAATCTGTGACAATTGTTTCGCGCGTGTTTTCGATCGCAGCGCAGGGGAATTACCGATTGCAATCAAGCTACAGGATTTCCGTGAAGACATTTTGTGCAAATTCTTTTCAATCAATCTGTGTCAAATGAGAAGGGATCGTGCAGTTCCGTTAGAGATATGTTGAGATCATATTTTGATTAGTTTTAAACATATTAGGAAGACACACTCGAAGAGAATAGCATGAAAAACTCACCAAATTGGGTAAACTATTACGTCCCGAAACCTACGTTTAAGCGCCTGACCTGCTCTTCACTAAAACTGATTCAATCTGATTCACTAAAACACACTAAAACTGATTCAATCAAATCGCTCATCTCCTCAACCGGGCATGAGATTGAGTTCCCGTAAATTAATCGCTTATCAACAACCAATTACGGCAAAGTGGTCTCTAGTCCGCTTGGACGGTCCGGTTGCGTTTGAAATACATTTCCAGATTTTGCGCTGGCCACTTTAAGCATCCAACGCTCTCCTTCAGTCCAGCCCATAACGAACCCGCTGAGTAGTCGCTGTCAACTTTCGTAAAACCTCGACCATCATCGTTTAAAATGAAGGTGAAAAGAATAGAATACGCAGTATTACCGGTAGCCGTACATCGACTTGATCGCTGTACAACATCATGTTTCATAGGCAACTTCCGATTGTCAATGCTTGTCATGGCGTCATGGTTGCTTTGTTCGGATTAAAGTGGAACAAATTCTGCGGAATAATGGATTGACGGTGTGTTTCACACACCATCACATTCAGCGTACGGTGCCGCATTGGAATGTTTTAAATGGGATGGAACATCACAAATATGAATTAAATTTAAAGTGTTTTTTTTGTTGACGTCCTATGTCAATAAAAGATAATGCTGTCTTGTTTGCTATTGTGCAATGACTCGAGTAATTCTTATACTAGTCAAACTTTAACTATGAACTATATATATGAAATATTTATTCTTTATGAAATAATATTTAATGTTATAGTTTCTTCAAAGATTTTTTTCGCCTGATATATTTTGGAGATATTATATATCTCAAAAATGCTTACGGTGGAAGGTTCATATAGATCGTTTAAGAAGATTTTATATGAAATATAACATTGAAATTCACTATCAATTGTTATCAAATATTCAATTTTAATAATCTTCTTTTTGCTCCTATCCTCTCATTGGATGGCGTGATGGTTTAATATAGAAAAACCAATACACCTTTCAGTACCAATGAAGAAGATATCGAACCAAAAACAGAAAGCTAGTCCAAAACATTAACATTAATTCGATTTCCGAATGATAATTCACCTAAAATTTACACGATAATGAACCTAAATCAACACTAGTAGCCTCCTTCTATCCGCCTCCTTCTATCAGGTCGTATCTGTTGGTTGCAATTGTTTCTAGTGAATCACCGAGAGAGTTTATAACTCTGTCTCAACACTTAGAACTCAGCACGTTTTAGTACAATGACGTATCTTCTTCAGGGATTTTTTCCATCAAAGCCCATTATGAAGTCGGCGGATCTGCGAAAAGCACATCAAACGATGCTTTCTGTAGTGTGCCGCGCTGTACGCTAGTGGGCCCTCTGGGGACGACCCGACCACGCTGAAAGCAAACCAACCTCAGCGCTGGTAAAAAGTAAGCATTGCCATGCCGTTCCGTGTGGAGGAGCGCAAAGCCGTACGATGTAAGAGCCTCGCAGGCGAGTTACAAACATTTGAATATTATGATGCTGAAGCACAAATAAATCAAAACATTTACAGATTTATGGTGCCCACGGAGCTGGCTGGCTGGTGTTGCTGATGATGTCGACAGTTGTGAAAGTGGAAAAATGATACCCCCACCGTCAGCGTTTTATCGCGTGCGAAGTGTACAGAACAAGTATTGAAATCTATCGGGAATTTCAAAGACGCAGAACGCGTTCTGGTGGGTTGTCAATTTTCGAAGATTATTTTCCCAACCCGTTTCCGGCGGACCCGCGTTGCTGTGGGACCGGATTTCGGTGGAAGCTCATTGTTAGCGACCAGAGTGTTGAACCCATTTCAAAGCCCGGAACGGCCTGCCAACCGCCACCGGGCCGTCCGTTCCGGGGTGCGAGACTCCGGCGCTGGAGCGGGTTTGCAACCGCATCCAATTTCGGACGGAAGAAAATGATCCAGTTAATGCTACTTTTGTTACTCACTCAACGGCTTTCGTCCCATTGCTTTCTTTGGCGACATAATGCTGCACGGAAATGACTAGGGACGACCGCGTTGCCCGACCGGGGTGAGTGGCAGTTTGCCTGGATCTATGTTACATTTTTCAATTGTGTTGCTAGCACTTTGATGTGAAGAGGATCGAGCAGCGGAGGAAAAATACAGCAAGCACAATCAAAATATAATTATCTTTGATAAGCTTCTAATCTCGCTACAAACGTTGCTATAATGGGCAGCAGATTGCTTTTCCTTCTAATATTGGAGTTATTTCTCTTTTGTGAATGTGTGGAACAGTGTGATAAATACTTATCTCCTTTGAACAAATGCTACAATTCTGCCGATAGATGTGCTAAAATCACGTTTTCTCAATACAATTTGTTGCTCTCAATATTGTCCATTACCTGCGTCCGAAAAAAAACATTCATGAAAATGAAACTCAAGCGTTCTGCTGTTGACAATATCGTTAGATTTCACGTCCTAAATCACCGAAGGCTGATCACTAACCGTCCCGATGGCGATTGTTTGTGCGTGATTGGACCTCAATCGAGGTACGATCGGCCTCACTGGAAGGTGACATAAACTTGGTGATAATAAAAACCATTCCCAACAAACGGCCACTTGCCCAAACCTCCGGTTCACTCGAACCTTTCACGTGCGGAAAGTTTTGCTTGCAATCGATAAAAATATCACTACTGACGAAAGTGGATCTCTCGGAGGGACCAAACCACCGAAAGACATTTTCGCGGCGGCATGCACTTCCGGCGAGAGCGAACACAACACAACACCACTTTTAATGGCACCTGACAGGCCTGCTGATCTAGCAACACACGCACGGGGAAGCGACATTGTTACGCACGCCTGGGGAGAACAGCAATGGTCCCATAATCGATGGACGTGATGCGCATTGCTACGGTCAGCTGTCCTAAGGCCACCCACCGCTTCAAGCCACCCAACTGGAGCCTACCGATTTAAGACGCATTATTGTTTGCCCTCCATGCGCTAAAATTTGCCACAATCATCAACACAAAATGGTCAATTGCAAGAGATTTTATGTTATTGGCGATAACGGGGAATGTGAAACGCCCTGACAATCGCCCCGTGTGATGGAACGTTTGATCGATTTATCATAAACAGTGACAGTTTGAATGAGAATTTGTGTGCCATATATTATTATAACTTAATTTTGTTTTATAGAATGTTATCTAAAATGTCCAAATAAAATGTGGTTCCAATTAGTTTCATTAAAATAGACAATTTATCAAGCAATGAAATTCATTGAAAAAACAATCATTGACTTGAATAAACACATAAAAAACAATGAGAAATAAGTAGAGCTTCTCGAGCTCATATTAACTTTGGATTTCAAAGTATTTTTAACATTCACTACATCGGTTTTTAAAACTCTGTTGTTTTCTGTTCCCCTACATATGACATTTTAGTATTCTTCTGCATAAATCAAACGAAATTTATGACACTTTGATTTACTTTCTTTTTTATGTGTTTTTTAGAGTCTAGGACTTTTTAGGGACTATTCTAGTCTAGGGACTTGCTAGTCTAGAACTAGGAAAGACTATTAGGTCATATTAATCCTAGAATGAATCAAATAATCGATAATAAATTCATAAAAACGCTGAGAGATCTATTTGCATAAATGCATTATATACTTTTATGCACATTGTATCACTATTATTATTATTGCTCTTAATTACATTCTATTCAATAGTATATTTTTCAACTTAGCAGAAGATATGAAAGAATTGCACGATTTAGGTTAATTTTACCTTATGGACTTAACTTGAACACCAATTTAACTCGTTAAGCATCTTAAATAAAGATGAAGTATATTGAAAACAAACACAATAACGATAATAACTTTCAAAACAAACACAACTAAACTGATTTCAAAAATAGAATACAGATTTTAAATGCTCCATAAATCTATGATTTCTTTCACTTCTTCTGTACAAAAGAACTTCTTTCATACTTTCAACGTTTAATGTAATAAAATGATGGAACTATAATTAAATTTTACACTAAACCATCTAAATGTTTCATTTGTACTATTTTCAGTTGGTCTGTAATCCATTTTCGCGTAAATTTAAAATAAATTGGAAATGTTTAGCCTGTTTCTGAACGTTTCAATACGTGCAACTACACAGAACTCTAGTTGATCAAATATGTCAATACAATGTGCAGATTTTAATCTGAAGAAATACGACATATACATAAATGTATTGAATGTATAAAACTCGTTTAATACTATTCTCAAACCTGGTTTAAGCTTTCTACCCTTTACGTTACAAAAAAATCCTCTAAAATTATATTTTCAAGCACTATCATGATATGTATTTGTGGAACTTTTTTATCATAAAACTCACTCCAGTTCCCAACACACAGTGAAACTGTTTTACTCTCGCTGAATTTCGCTCAATTGAAAGCTGACAGCGCTCGTTTAAAATGCTTATTTACACACTCGAGTTTCATTGTCTTCCAAGATTAAGCGAGCTTCAACTCGCAGCAACACTGGCATTATTTTGAGTTACTCTCCGGGTTTTCTCGTTTTCCCATGCTCACCTTTCGGACAACCTGTGGGAAATACTAAACTCCAGACATCCTGCCACTGTTGGCATCGAGCGCGTCCGACCACCGGGGAGCCTGAGCACTGACCTACGCGAAGCCCGACACGAAAGTGACGGTAAAGTTCAAACCCCACGAGCACTGAGGCAGCAAGTATCGGATATCGTAGAGCAAAGATCTTAACAGCCAATAAATTTATTTCCTGGCTCGGTTTCCTTGTGCTTCCTTTGTGCGGTCGGCCGGCCCCGAAGAGGCCCTTCGCTTTCCACCCACCGCTCGGCCCTCCTTGCGATTGGAGAAAGCTTATTTTAGCTACTCTCTCCCTTTCTCTCTCTCTCTCTCTCTCTCTCTCTCTCTTACACATGCCGATGAAAGGCCACCACCCGAAAAGGTAGCAATCGAAGGGAGATTGAATTGCTAACTTTACCGTATGTACCCGGCCGGCACCGTCAGCGCCCGGCTCGTGGAGCAAACACGTCGAAGGCTGCTCCTGAAACTGCATGCATAAATATACTAGTTGTCATGCGGACCGCACCGATGATAGAAATGAATGGAGCCGCCCGGTTCTTGGGCAACATTGAATCGTCGGCGGCAGGCTAGGCAGGGGACGGCTTCGCTTTGACATACCATCGTTGATTCATGGTTTCCTTTTCGGCGTCGAATAACAACTGCTTTCTTCTGCCGGGGCGCCCGGTGTCGCCCAACGGCCACGGCAACACATGCCAGCAATGTGCAGCAATAACTTCGTCATTCGACGGCGGTTCGTATCGTGGGCGAATCATTCCATC
>KZ067530.1:82270-101233 GCA_002091845.1 Anopheles cracens | reverse complement strand
TTGTAAAAGTCGGTAAATTAACCAGTTTTGCAGAAAATATATCAAGTCAGGTCCAGATATGGACCACCCCAATTAGAAGGTAACAATTCTCTTTTTTAATTATTTTGAATTAATGTTAAAGCTATCAAAAATATATCTTCAAAAGTTCATATTGAACTTTTCGGTACTTTCTAAGATGTTGCCAGCATTTTGCACGACCGCTATTCGTATTGTATGAAGTCTTTATCTTTCTTGATGATAGGTGAGAGTGAGGCATTGAAACAACAATACAACAATAAATGAAAAACTATAAATATTTATCAAGAGTTTTTCTTCTGGATAGGATTTTTTTTGTTTGTAACAATTAGTTTCAAAAGATTTAAATTGGTGATTATGAAAAAGAAAGGAACAATACTTTGAAAAGGAAAGAGTTTTGAAGTATTTATTTGTCAAATAATACGATCTAGATCGCTTAAATAATCAATATCCTAAAAAGGCTATTGGAATTTTGTTATCTATTATGTTAATAAGACTTATTATGATTTCTGTTAGACAACTGCGAAAAAAATGTAACACTTTTCAACCATCTAATGACATGAGTAACAACAATGTACAAAACAGTTAGTTAGTTGAAATTATAGTATGTGCAGTGAGATATAAGTAAAGCCAATCCAATTGTATCATTTTAAAGATGCATACAAAATACAAGAGCAATAAACTCAGTATGGCATGAAAAAATAGAAAAAAAAACTAAAATCTTCAAATAGTATCCCTCACATGAGCACATGACGTATGTAATTGATGAATGAAATTCAACTACCATTGATAAACTTTTATTGCATCCAGTTATACTCTGATTACCTCTGGGACCAAATCAAGTCACCAAATCCTTGCATTATTTCATTCCAACCAGCATCTTACCGTAAGCCCCGTACAACGCGGATACTTTACGCGAACAGCAAAAAAAAAACATAGTAACCCAAGCCTCTAGAAGGAGAACTATCTTGTCGTGTTACAAGTGCAACATTCAATCGACACCGGTAGCCTCCGTGCTTTTCCTGGTGGAATATTTTCTCATATCATTGAACGGCGCTCGAACACACGATCCCCCCATATCGCTGATGCAGTGCTGGAGGGTTCGTTAAAAATGGAAAATATCACTCTCATGCTTAAGTTTGCAAATACCAACGCTACCTGCATTGAGCCAGCGGCTTAGCAGAACCCACCAGGAGCAAGGTGATCTCACAGGCGATTTTAGCCGGTTTGCCGGATGCAGCGTCGTATGGTGGTAGGATTTTTCAAGTTCCACGGGTTTTGCTACGTGCGGATTACACCGGAAATCCAGATGTCGAACAACCCTAACGAACCTCCGAGCCTTTGCAGTCGTTTTGCATACCACGGTGGTGGAATATTTCAAACCAACACGATGGGCGATGGGCGAAAAAGAGAAGCTGGAAGAGGTCCTGGGGAGAAAAAACAGCACACGATGCTAGCCAAATCGACTCCCGGCCCCCGTGCTCCCTTACGCCTGCAAGCGCATCGGCAACCGCCAAGGAACACCCGAATACTCAATCGCTCGGGCAGAAGTTTGGAAGCCGACCTATACACCCTAATACAGTGAACCTTTCGCCGCCGGAGTCAAAAGGCTTCGGACCACCGGGAACGCTACTCTCGCTCGCACTCGCTTTCCCGGGAGTTTAGAATCGGCAGTCGAGCTGATGTGCCTCTTCCGGTCGCCCGGTGCAATGGTTGGCTGGATTTTGCGAACTATCGAAGCCGGCAGATCAGTTTGCTTTTATTGCACTCGGGCGCTCAGCTCAGCTCACTGGTGCACACGGTGGCACACTCCCGGGCCCACACGGTGCACAATATTTCTTTTTTATTACCATCATGCATCTTAGCGCATCGAGCCACTACCACCATGATAACAACTACCATCGCTAATGCCGGTCGGTGCCGTCGCTCCTCCCCGAACCAACCGTGACGCTTCTGGACAAATGCTTCGACACAGAGGTTAAAAGATGCTGTGCGGGCCCGCTCCACACCTTCGCGCGTTCCTCTGCGGCACGTTCACGAGCATGTCGATGGGCAGCGACCACTTGGCGGCCCATCGGAGGCTGCATTTTACGAGCGCGAGATCCCGCATTGCTTATGCGCTTTTACGTTGCTTCCCTTTTTCTCCTTCGACGACGATCTTAGCAGGAGCACTCACTGCAGCGTCGGCGATCCGATCCGAGCTTCTTGCACGAGCGTCGATTGAACTGGGTGGTGTTTGCACATTTGATGGTTGCATTCCGACCAACTGCAGCTGGTTGCACGCTTGCCTAACGCTTGCCAGACCCGGTTGGAGAGATACATATTTAATGCTTGCATTTTACGTTTGCTTTTTTTGTGGCTCTTAATTCAACAAACAAAAAACAAGCACACCTCACACACACACACGAGTGCACGCTGCTGTGCCGTCTACTCGACGTTGTGCAGGCAGGGCAATCTTATTACATATTTATCAGGCACGGTTGGCTTCATAGTTTATGATGTATGTATTCTACTGTATCATTCTGCTTAGCTTATCAAAGGCTTGCGAGTTTTCCAGCGGTCATTGTAGCGTCCAAGAACCGTGCAAGCTTTCTATTGCACTGGCAAAAGTCGGTGGAAGCGTTTGATGTGTAGTCGGTTGGTATCTCGTTTCAATTGCACAACGTCAAGTTGCTAGAAATTAATATCCTACGGATAACTCATGCTTGCAAGTAAATGCAATTGTGAATTAAATTTATTCAGAGAGCTCGATTTGGAAAACCTGCAATTTACAAGATTTTTCATCCATTCTTGAACAGTTCCCACAGTTAGATGAAATCGTCCCGCTCAATGATGAAATCCGTCTAGCCATTCTTCAAGTGGTATTATGTGTTGCTCAAAGATTGACCTCGAAGCTTGAGCAAGTCGATACAATTGCGTCATTGCAAGTATTCAACCTGACATGTTCAACATAGTGGGGGAGCCATACGTGGGAAAAGGTAATTTCATGAATGGGTGGAAGGATTTCATCATTACGTGGGACGATTTCATCTAACTGTGGGAACTGTTCAAGAATGGATGTCAAACGGTGGGGCTTAGGATCGATTCAATTTTCGTTCGCCGCTAAAGAACGCTACGTCCAAACTTAGGCCGTCGGAATTTAGTCAAGCGCTCAAATCCACTCCAAACTCCTGACACTCGCTAAATCTACTCACCAGCCGTCCAACACCCCGGCCGAACGCTAGTGCATTTCGACCACTGCACGAACTGTTTGCCCACATTCGGGCTCCTGGGCTCCTTTCCCGAACGGTTTTCCTTCTGTAACAGACCGGTTTCCGGTTTAGTCGCTTGCCAGGGAAACATTCCGACGGAGATAAACTTGTCAAATGCGAAGGGCTTAAAGAGACATGTGCTATTTCGCACGAGACACTTTCGGACGTATTTTTCCTTGTTTTGCTCAGTAAGCAAAGATGTTCTAGTCCAACCATGTCGGTATTAGGCTAAGCACGCACTTGAAGACTGTACGGCGTCTTTCATCGTCCTATTCCCAGTAACGTCATGCAATGAATGTAAAACGAACTATCATATCCAGCTGGAGAACATTTATTTATTGAGAACAGTTTATGCTTTATTTGTGAGTCCTGTGACTTTTAATTAAATCTATCAGAAGAGAATTACAGAAGAGATTTCTCGTTCAAGGTAAATGTCATGAAAAATTGATTTGTAGTTGGTGTGACTCGGCTAATTAAAGCAAAATAGCCGCCCACTACGGTCCTACAGAAATGTGAGCCATTGTCCATCGTTGTGAGTCGTTGGATGTTACAAATGATTAACTACGTTGCTGTGATACTATTTTAATGCAACGGAATGCTTTCTAGTACAATATTGGAAATATTCTGGCATATAAATTTCACCGCTCTGCCCATGCAAGATTAAATAAGCAAACGTGGCGCCCCCCCGGGGATAATTTCATCCGTCAGTCCAGCCCATTTCCTAACTGAATAAAACATTCGATTAGTTGTCATACATCGATCCTTCATATCCGACATCCGGGCCGCGTTGTTTCAGTATCTAATTCGGCCAGCGTGATGCGCAAAGTTTCCCCAATGGGTGAGTTCCAGCGCGGTTCCACCTCTCTGCTTGCATCAACTATTTCCAATCGAAAATTCAATTAAATTTATTTCAAACAGTTCCGGTGTTCCGGATATGAGGCCGCACTATCACCGCCCTGTAGCAGCATCATCCGTGTACAATCGTCATGCAGCACGCGCTCGCATTCGCCCTCTTGGCGGTGCATCGACAAAGCACGTAAAGCGCAACTACAATGCACCTACGGCAGCTGCCCTGGCCTGATGCTGCCGGCGACGGTGACGGCGGGGGGACACAAAAATCCAATATCCATTTGCCGTCAAACGGTGGGGCTTAGGATCGATTCAATTTTCGTTCGCCGCTAAAGAACGCTACGTCCAAACTTAGGCCGTCGGAATTTAGTCAAGCGCTCAAATCCACTCCAAACTCCTGACACTCGCTAAATCTACTCACCAGCCGTCCAACACCCCGGCCGAACGCTAGTGCATTTCGACCACTGCACGAACTGTTTGCCCACATTCGGGCTCCTGGGCTCCTTTCCCGAACGGTTTTATATTTTAAAGCGTGGTAGCAATTGAGAACAGTTTATGCTTTATTTGTGAGTCCTGTGACTTTTAATTAAATCTATCAGAAGAGAATTACAGAAGAGATTTCTCGTTCAAGGTAAATGTCATGAAAAATTGATTTGTAGTTGGTGTGACTCGGCTAATTAAAGCAAAATAGCCGCCCACTACGGTCCTACAGAAATGTGAGCCATTGTCCATCGTTGTGAGTCGTTGGATGTTACAAATGATTAACTACGTTGCTGTGATACTATTTTAATGCAACGGAATGCTTTCTAGTACAATATTTGAAATATTCTGGCACAAAAATTTCACCGAAGCAATTGAGAACAGTTTATGCTTTATTTGTGAGTCCTGTGACTTTTAATTAAATCTATCAGAAGAGAATTACAGAAGAGATTTCTCGTTCAAGGTAAATGTCATGAAAAATTGATTTGTAGTTGGTGTGACTCGGCTAATTAAAGCAAAATAGCCGCCCACTACGGTCCTACAGAAATGTGAGCCATTGTCCATCGTTGTGAGTCGTTGGATGTTACAAATGATTAACTACGTTGCTGTGATACTATTTTAATGCAACGGAATGCTTTCTAGTACAATATTGGAAATATTCTGGCATATAAATTTCACCGCTCTGCCCATGCAAGATTAAATAAGCAAACGTGGCGCCCCCCCGGGGATAATTTCATCCGTCAGTCCAGCCCATTTCCTAACTGAATAAAACATTCGATTAGTTGTCATACATCGATCCTTCATATCCGACATCCGGGCCGCGTTGTTTCAGTATCTAATTCGGCCAGCGTGATGCGCAAAGTTTCCCCAATGGGTGAGTTCCAGCGCGGTTCCACCTCTCTGCTTGCATCAACTATTTCCAATCGAAAATTCAATTAAATTTATTTCAAACAGTAAGCCGGCAGATCAGTTTGCTTTTATTGCACTCGGGCGCTCAGCTCAGCTCACTGGTGCACACGGTGGCACACTCCCGGGCCCACACGGTGCACAATATTTCTTTTTTATTACCATCATGCATCTTAGCGCATCGAGCCACTACCACCATGATAACAACTACCATCGCTAATGCCGGTCGGTGCCGTCGCTCCTCCCCGAACCAACCGTGACGCTTCTGGACAAATGCTTCGACACAGAGGTTAAAAGATGCTGTGCGGGCCCGCTCCACACCTTCGCGCGTTCCTCTGCGGCACGTTCACGAGCATGTCGATGGGCAGCGACCACTTGGCGGCCCATCGGAGGCTGCATTTTACGAGCGCGAGATCCCGCATTGCTTATGCGCTTTTACGTTGCTTCCCTTTTTCTCCTTCGACGACGATCTTAGCAGGAGCACTCACTGCAGCGTCGGCGATCCGATCCGAGCTTCTTGCACGAGCGTCGATTGAACTGGGTGGTGTTTGCACATTTGATGGTTGCATTCCGACCAACTGCAGCTGGTTGCACGCTTGCCTAACGCTTGCCAGACCCGGTTGGAGAGATACATATTTAATGCTTGCATTTTACGTTTGCTTTTTTTGTGGCTCTTAATTCAACAAACAAAAAACAAGCACACCTCACACACACACACGAGTGCACGCTGCTGTGCCGTCTACTCGACGTTGTGCAGGCAGGGCAATCTTATTACATATTTATCAGGCACGGTTGGCTTCATAGTTTATGATGTATGTATTCTACTGTATCATTCTGCTTAGCTTATCAAAGGCTTGCGAGTTTTCCAGCGGTCATTGTAGCGTCCAAGAACCGTGCAAGCTTTCTATTGCACTGGCAAAAGTCGGTGGAAGCGTTTGATGTGTAGTCGGTTGGTATCTCGTTTCAATTGCACAACGTCAAGTTGCTAGAAATTAATATCCTACGGATAACTCATGCTTGCAAGTAAATGCAATTGTGAATTAAATTTATTCAGAGAGCTCGATTTGGAAAACCTGCAATTTACAAGATTTTTCATCCATTCTTGAACAGTTCCCACAGTTAGATGAAATCGTCCCGCTCAATGATGAAATCCGTCTAGCCATTCTTCAAGTGGTATTATGTGTTGCTCAAAGATTGACCTCGAAGCTTGAGCAAGTCGATACAATTGCGTCATTGCAAGTATTCAACCTGACATGTTCAACATAGTGGGGGAGCCATACGTGGGAAAAGGTAATTTCATGAATGGGTGGAAGGATTTCATCATTACGTGGGACGATTTCATCTAACTGTGGGAACTGTTCAAGAATGGATGAAAAATCCTGTAAGAAAGATATTAATAGTCATTCAAGAACACGCAGACCTTTAAAATCTAGTTTAAGCTAACGTGACGACTGTTTTGCAATTTGAACAAACGGAATGCGGTGTAAAAATACGGTTCCAAGATTTTTGAGAAGTTTGTATAGATTTTTTTTTTGTGTTTTTTGGTCGGTTGTTGCTGATGATATGGACTGAAAAATCTTAGGTGCCTTATTCTTTCAAATAATGTACAGTAACTCACCGACTATTCCTACGTAAGGTTATAAAATGATCTATTCTAGAAAAATTGAATTTTCAGGCGCCTTATAGGATCTGAAAACTACTATCTGTGCTGAGAAATTATTTTGGAAAAACTAAACTGGGGTCCAGTTATATTCTTTGAGTTGAATTTTTCAGATGATCCAAAGTTTCCACAACATTTTCAATGTATTTTAGTTGAACGGTGATGTTGTACCTATCTAAGGTTAGTGTTATTTGTTTATCTTGTTTGAGATATTTCACACTGTTCATTGTAACAATCGTCGAGCTGCAGGTGTTGTTTAAAATTTCGTTCATGGCAAGTTAATTTTTCTAGTCTTTTTATTTCAAAAAACAACAAAAACGAAACGTGGATCCGTTTCGCTACACCCTTCGACGTAAGCTCGGATTAAAAAGCAGGTTAACCTAACCGGCGACATAGCCACAAAATGTCCAAAAACACCACACGACCGGTACAATTTCTTAGCTTCCACCGTCGTTCGTCGTACGGCGTCGTTCGGCGCTGTCGATTTTTATGCTCGATTTCAATCATAGTTTCAATAACGCCTCACCTGACTTTCGTCATTGGTTCCGACGGTGGAAAGTCATTTGCCGTGCCGCGGCAGATGGTGGCGGGGTGATGTTGCGGTCGGCTCTTTCGGTGGTGCGTCCTCTCGGATGGATCGTACGCCTATTGGGATTCTGTGTGTGTGAGGTTTTTTTTTACTCCGTGAACGTGCAGCCGTCAGGAATGAAAGTTAACTTTTTATGCACGCTCGTTCGCTTTTCACCACGCACGCTTTGGCACTGGGATGGAAAATGCACTTTTTCGGGCTTGACCAACGGCTCACGTTCACGGTTAAAGTTTTGATACCGGAGGGTGCTGTTTGTACTGGTTTTGGTTTTGTATCGTTTTTCGTGCTTTTGTTGTTATTGTTGTTTCCCTTCGCTGAATGGTTCCTATTTTTTTTGCATGTCACTCCGATGGCGCTCGGATGGATTATCCCGGTGTCCTATGGCCTTCGCCGGGGCACTAAATCCCCGGGACTAAACTCACAGATTACGCCGGTTGAATGAAGCGGGATTAATGCAGCGGCAGAGACACGTCTGGCAGGAACCGAAACCGAAATGCGTTCGCCAGATTGCCCCGACCGATTTGATCGTGGGGTTGGATGCGGTAGTATCAGCGTTTGTGCTGCTGGTCGGTGGCGCTGCCCTGTCCATCTCCGTGCTGGTCGTCGAAGTCCTCTGCCGTCGGATCGAACGTCATCGCCGTGGCTGTCGCCGGGAGCTGGAGCAGAATCGTTTTGTAATGATGACGAAGCAGCGCTACTCGGCGGCTGTGACCGCGCGGAATTGTTTTACGCTGAATAGCCGTGAGGTAGGTAGGGACAGATCTCGGTTGAACGTTTCCGGCGAGGGTTCTTAAATCGATACGGAATCTTTCAGCCGCAGCTATTGTTGCGATGTTGGTTCTTTTTCAGCGTCTGCGAAAGAAGAATCTAAAATGTAGCTGAAATTGAATTGATTGGAAAATATTTGCAAAAAAGAATGAAATATTCACGAAACCATTACCTTACGAACGAAACGAAATTAATATAAACTTGCTCTTCAATTCAAATGTGAGCATTAGTAACAATTATATCGAATTTAAAACAACATTCAGCTGAGAACAATATGAATAATAGCGAATTATAAGATTAAAAGTCGAATGCATCATATGTAACAATGAGAAAGAATGCGATAAATAACCCAGTGCGTTGTAGTACGCAAAACTTAACAATATGAAATTGAATTACAAGAGCAAAAACTCAAAAAATAACCCCAAAGATAATTCAGAAAACTGAAGCATATTGTAAGTGATGAATATAATTAAATACTAGCAGCAATGAGCGCCGTATATTTGAATCACATTTAGTGCCTAACCAGTTCGCTATTTTTATGACAAAAGAGTTATGTAAAATATATTTTGCCATGAAAATTTATAAACGTTTTGGAGCTTCTCCAGACCATTTTGCAGAATAATGTTTGCAAAGAATTTATTTAAAGTTGAAATAAGAGAATGAAGTGGAAAAACACACTGCAGCTCTTAGGCTAATTGGTTTTGGTTCATATTTTTCGTAACAATTACGCATGTATGAAAACCTTACGTATAAAGTAGTCTGAATAGTTGTGAGATTATTTTATGTAAGAGATTTGTTTCGATACAATATTTTTTTAATATGCATCTAAAAATCTCAACATGCATCTAAAAATCTATTTTTAGCAATCGTTGGCAGAGGTTAGAAACTGTAGAGTAAACTCTATTGTCAATCAAGTTCTCATAACAATCTGGCAACTATGCAAGGCTTTAAGTCAAAACTGCGTGACTGTAATCAAAACCATTTTCAGGCAATCGAAGCTCAACCATATTTAACTCAAGCTGACACCATATTTAACCGTTAGTATCAAAGGATCAGAAATTTAATAAAATCACTCATTTAATCGTTTTTGGCTATTTCTCCACAAATGTGTTTTTATTAGATTGAGATGTCTTTCTCGTTATATTGAATCATGTTCGAATCAACATAAATCATAAATCATAAATCATGAATCATAAAAAGAATCATACTCAATGCAGCTTGAATGTTCTAGCTAAAAGCTGGTATTAGTAGCTCGACGATTGTTACAATGAACAGTGTGAAATATCTCAAACAAGATAAACAAATAACACTAACCTTAGATAGGTACAACATTTAAGCTCCAAATGCTCAACCAATTTGTGAGTATGAAAGTATCATCAAAATATACAAATATTACGCTGAATAGCGTTAGCTAGTATCGTTAAGAATCGTTCATATGATGCTACATTGTTGAACCTTTCAAATCACGAATCGTATATTGATTCTGATTCATAAATCATTCTTTAAATAAATCCCCAATGAAACACTAATTGTAGGGAATTAGTAATTGTTCTAATATGCATGACAGAAGACTAATTAATCCTTTCAGAATCATGTTTTCTCCAAGATTCATCCAATTTCGTAATACATGTGTCTCTTATGCGTATATCGTGTAGAGATCTACCTTAATAAGTTTATAATGTGTACCCGAAACCACCGATTTCGGAGGTTGAAGCTTGGAGGTTGATCCGTTAAGACCGTGTCCATTATTTTCGTTTTACGGAACCTTTCCGAAGCGGATACAACTTTTCACACGTCATAAAATGGAATAACACGTCATGCAGTCGAAAAGGAAGAAAAAAAGTTATAACATGGCAACGGTCCTGCAGCTACGTGAACTAGAGTTGAAGAAATTCTTGCAATTGACATTACAGATTATAAGGAGATATTGCGAATCAAACAATCGAAAGGAGCAGTAGTTTGAGTAAAATAGACAGATAGATAAGGCTGTAGATAGTTGTACAATAACATTATTATAGCGATAAATTTAACAACACCGTTGGATTGCAACAAACATTCGTAGTGTGTTTTGATGTTTGTTTGTGTTTGTTTGTTTGTGTTGTCCTTTGAACTCTTAAATGTTGCTAAAATCAGAATGTTGAAAGATTTGAAAAGCACTGTGAAACACTAGATTGGATTAGCACGATTAACAAAAAACCTCTATAAACAGTGACGGATCAAAGCATGCTAAGGCCCTAAGCGGATTGATGCGAAGGACCCTTGATTGTACTTGGTGTGGAAATGATTTTGAAATTATATAAATCAGTGTAGAGCTAGTGTAAATTTGGGCAATACTTTAGAAATTTACGATGAGGACCCGCTGCATCTTACAAGGCCCTCCTCCTTCCATGGAAAAAGCTCACTACATAGTTCTGATCCGCCTCTTCCCAAAAAGCCCAGTTGGATCTGAAAATGACTAAAAAGGACTGAAAGACAAGGCCAGAGGCTATATGTATCGCAAGGCGGCAAAGTCACAAGAAAGTCTTGTGGATATTCAACAAAATGTTTGGTACGGTGGAATTTTAACGAAACGACCTCTAGGGAATGATTAAAGGATGGAATGACATCACGAATAACAAGGGGAAATATGGAACTTAGGAATCGATTAAAATACGAGTGACTTTTGGTTTCAAGAAACAGATGAACTTATTCCACGATCCTATAAAGCCAGACTTTTAAGAATCTTACAAAATATTCACCAAACATCTATTTCAGTGTGAAAATTATACCAATTATCTGCCACGACCCACCACCTGTTCTGTTGGAAAAGTGAAAAACACCCACGGTAACGCTAAGACCCACCCACAGCGGTGTTCTCGTGCTGCATCAACAAAAACAACACGACGCAAAGCTGCATGTGAGTGGCTGTATCTGCGCGCGTGTTAATAGGTGTGCCGGTGTGTGCTGAAATTCTCACCCGCCTCGCGCGCCTCTTACCCATATGTTATGACATCGCGGTACGGCGAGTTTTTCTGCACGATCGCGACCATCCACTGCGACCAGACGGGGAACATATCAATTTCACTCAGCTCGCAAATTTCGCGCTCCCCAAACGTCAGCCGGATGATGCGGTAGGCGGCCGAGATGGCCACGTGGAACGCGTAGCCACCCGCACGGACCAGCTGCAAACCGTCGGCGGCCGGCAGGAAGTGGGACACGTTCCGGCCCGTTTTCGGCTCGTAGTACTCGATCCGGGTGCGGTGCAGCTCCAGCGAATCGGCGTCGGTCGTCCGCTGCTCCCGAGGCCCGGGCGTTTGAAGCCGGTTTTGGAGGACAATTTTCGACAGTCCATCGAAATAAAGCAATCCACACACACACACACAAACGCGCGCGCCGAAAGAAAAACGAACAAACAATACTAGCGTCAGAATAATGGCGTAACGGAGAGCAACAAAAAAAAATCCCGGAACATAAACGCCTCGCACTCGGGCGGATTCGGTCACCCAGCCGGTGGGAAAACATCATACCAAAGTGCATGCCGAGCGAACTGCATGCGACCGAGCGGCCATTGTTCTTGCACGGTCAAGCTGCCCCGGGGCGGCGACGAAAAAAGAAAATGGGCAGAAATTCGTCCCGAATCGACGTCTGGTTGCAATGGGCGGGCATGCCGGTATTTGTACTGCCCGTCTAATCTATTTGCGTACATGCTCCTCTAATCTATTTGCACTGCACAGCTGGACGTGCTTACGCTGCCTTGCGCTGAGGTGCGATGGAAGCGTGCAGGCAGGCACACATACACGTGGAGCGATGCAAACGGAAAATATTTGCATTTTTCCTTCCCTTGCAACTCGGAGCGCTTCTTTTGGAGAACTGATTTCGGTTTCTTTTTTGCCCCTGTACACCGGTTCATCCCGACATCTTTGGCATCAAATTGGTTCGCTCGGAAAGCAGATGGATGAGTCACCACACCACTCAATCCAAGCAGCCCGAGAAAAGTTCATCTGGAGCGTGCAAAACTGTGGCAATTGAAAAGCGCACCAACAACAACAACAAAAAAACAATAATGGCTGTTTCAGATTTTTGTCTCAACTCGCCCCCGTCCCCATTCCCAAAGATGAGCAGCGTTCAGCCGGAGGGCGGATGTCATACGCCGGATCGCTGTGACCGCCGCGATGGCGTGGCCGCGAGAAGCAAACGGTACGAAGCTGAGGCTAGATGGCATAAATTTCAATCAAACACTAACCACAAAGTAATCTCTGGAATAGGGAATATCCTCGATCCCGAGCGTTAGGCGGCTGTCAATCAAATTCCGCAGCGTTTTTATGCTCTTCGGTTGCTCCATTAGCAGCGTGCCGACGATGCTGGCCGAGTAGTACTGGTACATGAGGTAGCCGAAGAGCAGGATGAAAAATGACGTACATCTGCCGGATGATAGGTGCGGTATCTCGGATAATCCTGTTAAATGGAACGAAAATAATACGAGAAAAAAGCATTTCGTGCTGCCGGTTACGCGGGTTGGGGAGGGGTAAGAGAAAGGGGATAAAATCATATTGTAGGGGGTGGGCCGTGAGCGGCCAGTTTACCGGAAAGCGCTGCACGTGGGACGGAGAACCGATACAAGCTTTATGGGTTCACAATACGGCCACTAGACTTCACTTCTCGATCTGACGCGCTACGATACGGGCCGTTTATTGGAAGTGGCATCGGCATCGGTCGGGAAGGCTGGTAGGAGGCTTAGCGAAGCTATTAGCGTAAGTCAACCCGATGTTAATGGAGCCGTGCGTTGCACCATTTTTATTCTTTACTCCCCCATTTACATGCACCACACCGGGCCGGGTTAAGTAGCTTGCTAAAACACTTATTACAGCATGCTTTTTATTCGCCTTTGACTAGCGGCTTTATTCAATCAGAAAACACGATTCAATTCTCAATACTCTTTCCGAGTGGTTTCAAAAGTTCATCGGCCGCCGATCCTGACGCCAGCACACATCAGCATCCACTTCAGTACATCCGTGTGCCGGGGCTAGTCTGTTGTCCGGGGGCGCGGCGCCTTCCAAGAAAGTGCACCCGCTCGCGTCCAGGAGCGCCAAATGATTGATATTTGCCGTGTCAAGAAATGTTGCTTGTCAGTTTCAGCTTCACATGCGAAACACAAAACGAACTGACAGCACCGCGTACCGTACGCTTGCCGCTTGCGGGTTAAACTTTTCAAACCGTGCGGACCGAACGGACAGCCATCGGGATGTGCGTTTATCTTTATTTTCGACCATCATCGAGCTCACCGAGGCGGTTGCAAGCGGTATTGTATCAAAAATAGAGAAAACAGAATCAATCATCACGATTGAGCATTCGTTCGAGGTATATCGCGTAATGGGCTCTTTGGCCATTCTGGCCGTTCCGCGGTGAGAGAGGCTTTGATCGGTTTAATTTTATTTGTGGAAGGAATTTTTGGTTTTTGTCTACATGTATTCAGTTTATAACTGATGAAATACCAAATACAGCTACACAATTTTATGTAATAAATGCAGTTGATTACACCACATCAATCAATTTAAAAATAAAATACAGTGGAATAATACAGTCCGGTCACAAATTAAGTGAATGCTTGAAGAGATAGATTGAAATGATGCCCTACTAAGTTGTATGTTGTGTGTATTTCACAGGTGTGAGTAATAGAGGCGAAGATATGATGATGAAGAAGATGCGAAAACTTTGAGCGGAATGGAAGCAGTACAGTATGTTGAATTAACAATTGCTATACATGGTTCAAAAGGTTATATTTTTGTTAGAAGAAATAAAGAACATCTTGTTGCTTCAAGGTTTCAATCAAGATTAAGTTGATTCGCATTTACAATGCTTACTTTGATGAACATTATTCGCGATGCTTACTATGTTTCCATCAGTTTTCAGCATGTTGGCAAACAAAATTGCAACTGAAACATAATACCAAAAAAATAAAAAAATAAATCTAAATACATGAAATTTCGCATTTTGAGCCTAAAACTGCATAGAAGAACTCTTCAAGCATTTAAAAAAATCGTTCAAAATATGCCTACATTAAGCAAGTTTGTGCAAAAGATTCTGTACTTTTCATCGAATATTTAAACGATTATTTATATTTAAAAACGAATTTCCTCAAATGGTTGTGGTTTGGTACAGGGAGCGGTTTTTATGGTGGTGGAAAAAAATAGTATTAGAGTTTATAAAAACATCCGAAACACACCACAACTTCACCCGGATAACCACACCATCCAGCACAACCGAGTATTTATTTATTTATTTATTTGTATCAACAATGTCCGCCCGAATATGGCCCTGAGGAAATGCCCTGAGAACAAAAATGTCGATCAGCGCACTTAGGCACTGACAATACGGCCACCAAGGCCGTCATACTTATAAATAAAAAAATATATAAAGTTGTAAAAATATGACAAGATCATAGAAACACGTAATTTATTATTATCTACAGCTTAGAAAAATATTATTTTCGTCTATCTCTTCAAGTTTTCGTTTTATTAAAAAAAAATCAGGTGGTCGCATAGTTATTTTACGGGCTGTAGTGTAGTGTAGTGTAGACTATTAGTTTTTCAAATGCATTTTAATAAATAAATCTGAGCGAATTGTATAAGTATGGTGGTTAATGTAGTGTATAAGAGTTAGCGTGTAGGTTTCACGTGAAGTGTATAAGCGATAGTGTGTAGGTTTTAGTATAAGTTATCTGTTTAGAATAAGTGTTAGAATTAAGCGTTAGTATTAGTGACATGTAAAGTATAGTCGATAGTGAGCGGGCGTTCTAAAATAAAGTCTGGTTCAGGTCGGTCGTGTCATGACCACACAGCAGTTAATACATTACTCAAAATCAATAAGTATTAGCTCTTAAAGGGCTTGAAGTAGCAGATAGATAATTGTATGGAACGATAATTATATGTTTTTAGTTTATCTCTGAAAAGCTGTTTTAGCTATGAATTGATGCTAGCACAATATTGCAATGTATGATAAATCTTTCCCATTTATGCATGGAACGACGCAATGAATGTTTAAAGACAGCTCTAGATTTGAAATTGGCTTCATTTTACCTTCCGATGTCCTTCTCAACTCTCTTGCCAAGCAATTTGCGTCTAAAAAACAGGCAAAAAGCATGAACTAAATTATGAACGGAGAATTCCGCGGAAGGAGGCAAGTAAGTGTTAATTTTCATTAAAATATCCTGTTTTCACATTTTTAGACCAAAATTGAAGAATTGCCGTTACTTTATGCCACGGTTTTCGATCGTGTTGATGACGTATACATTTCTAAATAATGTCATTCCTACAATTGGGCTCAAAAAAATCTCTACGTTATTCAACATTCTTGAAAATGAATTCAGCATTCGACGGATGACCGAAACGCAACAATAGACATTTTGTTTATGCTTTACTCCGCGCGGTGAAAAAGGAGTAAAGAGGAAAATACTAAATCAACATTAAATATAGAATTTTTAGTGGAAGTTTTATAATGAATTTCGCGAAAATCCATCCATGAACGGAGAAAGCGTTCTATATTTTATAAAGTATATGGAAAATAAAAAAAAAACATATTGCATTTTTACATTGCACATTACGGATACATTCCAACACTTACTGGCAAATAAACCGAACACTCCTTTGATGCAAACCGTGGTGTCAATTGACACGTAGAAGGCTATTTTTGACAATTGTTGGCCGACTTTGCTGAAATTTTCACGAGCCATGCGCAAACTATTCTAATTTTATATTCCATTGTTTTTCTTCTTGCATACTCCCTCACCCCCCCCCCCCTTCTGAAGTAAAAATCCGCTGACGTCAAAATTTGAAAAATCTTAAGAATTATACGCAAACATTTTCGGAGCCCGAATTCCATGAAATATCATATCCCAGCGGTCCAGGATCTACGAAAAAAAAAATCCAATCAAAATTATGGAAATGGCATCACTTTGTATATCAGGTAGCGACCCAAATAGATCCCCCCATACCAAAATTGATACATCACTGGAAACCGAAGCTGGGCAGTCGTTTGACAGTCAAGCAGTTCAAATTGAAATTTAATGTTTTAATGTTTTTAACAAAGCTAATTGGTATTGAAATAATAACATAGGACAATTTTTAATTGCTTCTGAATGGATAGTAAGTATTTTCGTCACATTTGCCGAACTTGGTTTCCAGTGATGTATCAATTTTGGTATGGGGAGGGATCTATTTGGGTCGCTACCGACCGATTTTTTTTGTTTTTTTTTATGTAAATAAAACAAAAATACATCAACTATTGAAAAAGCACAATGCACAATAAAAACGTAGTTTGAATGTCACAAATTATAAGCAAAAAACATATATTTTCTAATTTTCTTCTTCGTCTTCTTCTTATTTTTGAGTCACAGAATTTCAGCCCAATCGGTCAACAATTCTATGTGCCAATTGACGCCTCGATTGACACGAAAGAAATCTCGATCTCAGAAATTTACGGAATTTTACATTGTTAGAAATCCTTAAAAAAAACTGTGCTATAATATACTTTGAATGAAACCCGTTTGTCAATATATCAAACCGTTTTCTAGTTATCGAAGCTCAAAGTTGCAAAAGTGTCAATTGACATCTGATTTTTCCGTTAGTGCTAACGTATTCTGAAATATGCAGGAGAGTTTTACTACGGAATACGGAGACTGTTGAACTTTTCTACCCTAACGGGGTAACTTTCGGAACTACACAACACCTGCAAGCAGCAATAAATCAACAGATGTGCAATTTGATAATGAAACCAGCCCCAAAGCCATGACAGCCAAGCCAATGACTGCAAATGTATGCTTTCATTACGAAACCTTCAATCAAAAGTTAACACAATGTGTTGCACCGGCGTCGTTGTAAATTCAAATCCGCTGCAAACACTTCCGGCACTGGCGCTAACAACACACAAAACTTCTCCAACACAAAAGCACGTACCGATGGGTAGATACAGTGGGATGAGAGAGAGAGAGAGAGAGAGAGAAAAAACGACATCCATTTGCTACGTTACCTTGTTGACATACGCCTCCGAGAAAGAGTAAAATGCTTTTCGATACCTTTTCCGCTTTATAATTGCATTTGGCGCCGTCGTTTCCGTCTCCCGGCTGGCATCGATGCGTCGACGATATGTTTGCGTCGACGAGGACGTCCTTGTTATGGCAATTGCACGCCACGGATCCAGCAGCAGCAGCAGCAGCACCAGCCCCGCCAGCAGTAGCGCGCGGAACGAGCTGACGACAATCCGCCGGATATAGCCAGTGGCATATTTTCCATCGCCGTTGAGATGAGCCGGCCGCATTCGGGGAGCTGTGTTGGTGCCGAAAAAGTATACGCCGTAGAAAAGAATCCCGCTCTTATCCTGGTATGTTCGGTGCAGCAACGACACAAAAAAGGGTTTGCGAGAAATGGAACCGGCTACGGGACACCTACAAACATGCGAGGAACAGCAACTACAAGCAGCGCAGCAGCAGGACGCATACGAAAGAGAGCCAAGCGGGAGGGTAGGGACTTTGGGATGAGAAAAAAAAACGATTCACCATTTTGATCATCGTTATTTTCGTACGGCAAATGGGAAGATGCCATTAAAAAGATGCATCAGTTCGATACGACAAACTTTGCATTTGCTGATTGAAATGAAAAATGTTACTTGTAATAATGATTTTCTTCCGGTGAACGGGCAACAGCAATCTCTACTTCCTTCGTGCTGTCGCGCTCAAGTTCTTCTACTTCCCGCATGAACCGGTTGTTTCGAAAACGAGCGCCAGAGCGGCCACGCTTGAACAATGTGCCCGCTGCTGCAACTCTCCCACACAGATGCACAATCTCATTCCACTAATGATGCAGTCTAAAAATGGTAACCGATCGAGCACCGGCAACCGGGTGCCACCGGTGACGGCGACCGGCGATACGGCAACGACAAAACTAGTTTACCCTGACTGGATGCAAATAATGTAATCACAAGCCCTGCCAACGATTGAAGAGCATTGAATTTGAAACTATCGATGCCCCCGGCACACATCGGTGTGCCGTATTGTTGGTGAGAAAAAATTGTTCACCCGCTGTGTCGTCCGACCCATTAGGAAATCAGTTTTGAGCCATTGTGCCGCAAGTCTATCAAAAACTCATTCATTACCGGTTGCAGTAGTGATCTCGAAAGCTTCCGATCGGATTCTGACGACATATTCTTAATATAATGCAAGTATAGTACTGTTATCAATTCAATTTCGACTGTTACGTTTGCAAACTATACTGCCGTGGTGAGTATTTATTGAAAATGTAATCTCAGCACAAAAGCAAACTGTAGCCTGCATCTAAGAACCGGTCGCATGCTCAGCTACACCCGCATCTCTCGAAACAGCAACTCTCATCAACACAAACAATGCAAAACATGCAATCCCTGCATCTTTCGTACCTACCGTCGTCCGTCAGGATGTACGCTGCGAGCGGTTCCGA
>KZ067530.1:13588-38731 GCA_002091845.1 Anopheles cracens | reverse complement strand
CTGTGTCGTTCTGGGCTTTATGTATGACGTTGCCGGTGCCATTGTTTAGAGCGACACCACCCGCGCGAGCGGCGCACACAAAGACACACGAAAATTTCCCTCAAAACATCCCCACGTTTCTTTTCGGTTGTTATCCAAAAAGACAGAGACGAACGAAAAAAAAAACACCAACATGTCTTATGTGCGAGTCGTTCGTTTGCTGTCAACGAAACACTTCCAAACTATTGCAAAATTGCCGCCCCAACATCTCATTCGCGCCCCCGTCTGGCAGCATTGCGTCAACCGACACGCGCTTTTCCCAGCGGCTCCATAATTCCTCACCGATTTTTCCAGGAATGGCTGATGTTTTTGTGAAATCAACATGAGTGCGTTTGATGGTGCGCCCCCGAAAAGCGTGCTGCGATCGCCAGTGGCGGCAAAGTGTGTAGCGAAAGCACCGAAATCCTGTGCACAGTGAAAGCATCGGAAAGATCAAGCAACATTGTGTTAATTTCGGAGAAGTTTCTCGTCAGATCGCGTTGCGGCCACCGACGCGGTAGCCCACGTTGGCCCAATTGATGCAAAGTTTAAATTAAATCCCTGAGGTGTTTGTGCTGATGTAGATATCTGTGTGTATGTGTCTCTCGGTCTGTCGGTGTGTATGTGTGTCGGTGCTTTCCTCCGCGAGTGTACGACCAAAAGCAGCGTTCTAGAGCGAACCTAGCGCATTCTTCTTCCCCCTGAAGCCCCAGTTCCCGGCGACCTTCGAGGAGTGGCAACATGAAATGGAAAAATAAGGAGCCAAAACAGTCGGTAAGTGTTGTTTACCCTGAACGTGGTCGCATTACGCAAGGGGTGGGAAATAGATACAATGTTATGCAAAGCGCGCTGCGAGTGCATCCGAATGGTTCGAATTCGAGCGTCAAAAAATGGGCCAGTGGCAGCGTTGCAGACGCTGTATGCACCCGTATCGATTGATATGACACGATATTGTTCGTCGAGCGTCAAAAAATGGGCCAGTGGCAGCGTTGCAGACGCTGTATGCACCCGTATCGATTGATATGACACGATATTGTTCGGTCGGTTGCCCCGCGATGATTGTTTTATAGGCTATCGAACAGGGAATGGAACACGCCAACATTCACCTTTACCTTGGAAAGGTCGATTGGCTGCTGTTGGGACGGGTTTCATTTTTTAGGCGGCAGCCATTTACAATTACCCCAATAATGATGCGAATGCGGATGCATGCGAAAAGATAGACCTCTCGCGATTATTGAGACACCGATTACATCGTTTTCCAATTTAAAAATCTGTGAAACAAGTGTTTTTGGCTGTGAATGCATTTCGCTAACCTTTTTCCTTGTTTGGTCTGTTTGGTATGTTTGATATCATGACCGGAACTGCAATCGTTTGCTGATAAGACTTTGCCTTTATTGCGACGTAACTATTGCGTTTTCAACGATCTTGATATTTGGGTTTGTTTTCCGTGTGTTCAGTGTGCTGCTAGAGAAGGTTTCGGTTCGCATCCGGGTACCTAAAATCATACTTCGGTTTGGTATCCTATGAACAATAAAACTTGCTTTAACAGGAGAAACTTGTTTTTTTTTTGTTTCACCCTTATAATTTCGTTACAAACTCTGTTAAAGAATCGAAAAAACTGCTAACAAACAAAATTGACGAGTTTGAGAGACGCATGAGCAAGAGTCTGTTTGTTGGTAGCCAGTGTTTTGTATTGGATCAAAAATATTTTTTTTGAAAAGAACGTAAGAAAATAAAGTTTCTGCAAAGTTTTTTTTAAAATGTAAAGTCCACTCTTCTTCAGGGTTCAAGAATTCTTTAAAAGGAATAAACTTTTCAGGAAAATGTATTTAATTAATAAATTTGGATAATTACTTATAGCTATATGGGTTTAGTTAACAAAACACTCAAAAGCAATAAAATACAACAAATTGAATTTAGATTCTCCAAGCTATGCTGTGCGGGTTTTATCAGTTCGAACATTTGATATGTCTTCAGAGTAATGAAACAATTGTTAGCTTAGAGATATTTACTTTGAGAACAAACCATAACTGCTACCTAGAAGCAATTATGATTATTCAATTACAAGCTAGAATTTTGTTAGATATTTCCAGCCTGGAGAGAAATATCTGCTTAACGTGTATGTTTTTTTCCTTATTTTGGTCGAAATTACTCGAATTTTACGTTTTACGTCACTATTTTGTGACTGTATATTACGTCTGTCCTTCTTACTTTACGTTTGCCTTTAGCAGATAGTGACTATCGGGTTATGGCGGTATAAATACATTTATACTTATTCAAAAAGTTAGGAACATAAATAAACGTTGTAATCCCAAAAGAACATCTCTCATGACTACAATCATTAAGCCAAATAAGCAGAATAAGTTCAAGCATTCCTGAGTGCCTTTTTTGTTTATTCTCCGTAATGAGGCATCTTTTTGAACATCCTATCATTTTCGTTAGTATTTTATCGAGCATTTTGCCGAATTATTTTTTTTTCATTGCGATTCGAGCTGTCTTTTGAGTTTCAACACTTACGTCCATCAATTTTGCTTACTTCTTTGAGAACCTTGGTGGGTGTAATTTGCCCAATTGATCGATATACCTCGATATTGCTTGTTTGAGGGTGGTTTTCATGAAAATTGAATTCGTCTTGAATGCTCAGAAGCTATTCTTGATTTAAAATTGATTTTATTTGCGAACCTTCTCCATCCATCATACCCCCTGAAAGTAACATCCATCGAAACCAAACATAGGGAAAAAACAGATAAATAGCAGCCACTTTTGCCACGAACACGTATAAAAATAAAAATATTCCAAAAATCTTTAAATAAACTACTAAAAATGAAAGACTCCACATTAATAAAGTGTTGATATCTCTTCTGATATATCACGATTTAATTTCAAACTAAGCTTGCCGTCAAATGAATCGCCCTGGACTGTGAAGTGATACAAATGTCAAGAAACAATGATTTCCTTTAACCGAACCGGATTCAAAAGCTTCACGTCATAACATTCCATTTGCAGGAGGGGTTTTCCTGTCTACAACGCGATCCTTCGTTTTGAAGATGTGTAGTCTTCGGCGTAGGCAGCTTGTTCAGGCAGTCAACACGATCACGACGGAGGGTGCTGCTGCTTGCTCAGCAAACGGCTCGACTAACAAATGCGCCACTGAACAACCTTCTCGCATGCGAACCCGGAGGGCCCTGTTCCGGTTCCTTGCCCGGGTGTATTGCGCGCCTTATCGCTCACCTCGGCGGACGCGGCTTGCCAATGGCTTGCGGATGGCCTCCGTACCATTGAACGATGTTTCTAGCTTCATTAAGCAGCCACTTCCGAAATGGCTTCTTTTCGCTTTCTACCGAAGCGCTGGTAAACATCGCCTCTTAGTCATGAATGGATGTGCCCATGGATTACGTTACCGCAGCCGATGCAACAACAGCAAACAAGTACAAAAAATAAACAAACAAACCCCCTGGCTCCCGGTACGAGAGGATTGATTTTGAAGCGCATATTTGGATTAGTTTGCGAGGCGCGGATTTGAAGAAGTTGCAAATAAAACATCGCGCATGCATTGCGATAACGAGTTTTCGTATCGATTTTTTGAACAGCCATCGTGCGTCGGTGGGAGTGGCATGTATGATTTAATTTCGAGTGCACCGACTCCGTCGCCATCGTCCAAAAGTGCATACGCTTGACCGGCGCGTACGCTAGCGTCCCCAATCGTCCCCGCTCGTCGGCGTGATTTGTACACGCTGATTACACGTGCACGGTCCATTAAGAGAACATTTTCCAGTCTAGCACACTCGACCGGATTAGGGATTGAGGGCTCGATCGGTGCGGGCGAGGCACTCGACGTCGATAGATCCGATATACATTGAAAGCAAACAACACAAGCACACACACACGCACGCACGCACACACATACGCGCGAAAAGTGAAAATTTCAACTCCCCCCTTGTCGGTCGGTACATGTTGTTGCGGTTCATCCAACATGATGTTACCCGTACAAGCACTTGTCCGGGCGGGAAGGCGAAAAAAAGGCATCAACATCCCCTCGGGTGACTGTACTTTGACGGACAATCGATGGCGGACTCGAGCACGGTGGAATGTGGTGCCGGATGATTAAGCCCTTTGGATCGGAACTTTCGCCACTCCACGCCATGCGGCGCTGTCGTGTTGTTGTCGTGAAATCTACTTCGTTCCTTTGCTCCGGAAGTGACACTCGCTGTTGCTCAGGTGGGCCAATCATACCCACTGTGGGAAGAATGTGAATGATCAGTATCCTTGTGTGTGTGTGTGCTTTTTTCTTTTTGCAAAATATTTCTGCTTTTTCACTTCCGCGCACGGGGAAACGTGATATTGATTTTGTATTCCAGCTGGTTCCGCATTTGGGCCCGTGCGAATAGGATCTTGAGGCAACGCGAATGAGAACGTGAACGTGAACTGCACGGAAGCCCTGCCGGTGCAAGAAACCCAGCGAATATCTTTTTTGTTTCTATATTTACCCTTAAATAGGCTCGTTTTAGTTTCGATCGATGCATCCGTGTTTGTTTGGTTCGTTTTGTAGCGTGTTTGCGAGTGTATAGCACGAACGAGGAAATGGTCTTCTTAGCTTATACTGTTTCTGTAGCATGTCAGTGCGTGGTGTCGAAAGTAACGCTTCTTTATGGCTCATTGCATCGTAAACTATCTACTTAAGCTTACTTTGTTGCGTTTCTTGTTCATAATCCCCAACATTTTCCAAACTCTTCTGCGGTGCGAACAGTTTTATTCAGTTCCATTTCTGAAAAGTGCATGCCTTTGCAAAACAAATGCTGTTTGGACAGTTTGAAACAAGCAAACAAACAAACTTTAAATCGTATGCAACAAGATCGCAATGAAATGAGACATGACGAGTTCAATTTGAAAATCCAACAAAACCGATGCAATCTTGTCCTACTTTGTCAGCAATTAAAATTCAATTTCCTTCTTTGTGTCGCATCATCCCCGGTGCGCTCCGCTCACGATGCAGAACGTGCCTCCCACGTGTATCGATCGTGGCGCAACCGTGCTGCATCCCGTCCAACGTAGCACCGAATCCTTAAAACGGTGCTGCGTACAGCACCTTCCTGGTTGCGGCACTGAGGCGAGTTCCAAGAAAAGTTTCACCTCCACCTTTGGGGAAAACAGAAGTCGTCCGACCGAGTTGAGTTTCTGCATGAAAAACTACCGCCGAAGCCCGAAAGGATCTGCGGCCCGGAAAATGATAGTGTTTTCGAAGTGGAACACGCTTCCTTATGCATCTAGGTCTGGCCGGGAAATAGGAACTTCGGAAGCATCGCAAAACTCCCTCCCTTTGTCAGCACGTTGTGCTCGCGAGGAAAAGCTTCGCACGCGTTTTGCCTACCTTCGACGTTTACGGGGTGCAGGAAGGTAAATAGCACGGACTCCGGACCCGGGGAACTAGGGAAGTAGGATAAAACTCGTGTTAGTCAAGTGGTCGAGGGTTTTTTTTCGTTCGTTCGTTCATTTGTTACTGCATGCATAAGAAAGCAATGAATATTCAGAGCAGCCTTAAACTGCACTATCCTATTACGCGGGTGTTACGAGTTGTTGGCCTTCTTCGGCAGCGTGTTCTCTTCCGCCTGGATGATTCGCAGCTGATCGATTTGCCGTATCTTTCCCGACCGCTTCTTGGGGCTCGGTTCAACCGGCTAAATTGCTGCTGCTAATCTAATATGTGCCGACAAGGCTGAATTACATACGCCGCACGCACGAGAAATCAAATCCGCTCCAGCTACCTGCAGTGCCTCGTCTTGCTTTAATAACTCCAGCGTGGATATTCGTTCAACGAGGAGCTTGTTAATTGATCGTTGCTCTGACAATTAGGGACACTTGCTCCGCTGAGCATAAAGCCAAGGGGCAACGACGACTTTTGCAAGCGAAAAAGTTTTGCAAAACGTTTGCAAGAACTCAAATCACGTTTGCAAGGGCGTAACACCTTTCAATGATCGCGGGTTTGATTGATTAAGGATGCAGATCGTGTAAAAAAAATAAGTGTCTGGAGTTGGAAACTAAAAAGTTGCGGCGAAATATCTCTTTTTTGTCAAATAAGACAATTTATCATGATGGTGAAGTAGGATTTTAAGCCTCTATCTATTTTTGTTTGAAAAAGTAAACCAGGGAAAATAAATAAGAATAGTTTATGAATTGCGATAAACCTTGCAGACTTTGTCCGAATAATTCAACCACTAGAAGCAGAAAGGACAGATGTAGTTCTAGTATGATTATAGCTCAAATAACTTTATGATTATAACTCAATAACTCAAATAACAACAAAAAATGTTAGTGATGGAATATCATTTGGTACTATGTTTGGTAGTCAGTTTCGTATGCAGGACTGACCATCAAGCGATAGGTGTAAAATGAAGGAAAGTCAGAAATGACAGGCCTAGACCTCTTCGACGATGTTGTGCCTTCGAAAAAGAGGTAGTGAATATCCAACTCAATATAGGTGCGGTCAACATAAGCTTTTTAGTATTCCTCTTTGAGATATATTTTTAATCGCTAGTAAATCTTCGTTCTGCTTTTTAACTGCATATTTATACTGCGTTGTGATTAGTGCTGTTCACTTGTGAGATTAATTATTAGGCTGCTCTGGGATCCTGCCGTAATCCATCATTCTCCATCGAACATGGAATACGCAATACGCAATCGAACATGGAATACGCAATACAAATCAGTGTCTATTGAAGTGTATCAGTGAATGGGCATAAATAAACCTTCAAATTTCCATCCGCTTTCAATCCGGAGAGTTGGAGCGATCTTACGGTGGAGAATCTTGGAAAAAACTGCAAAATATAGATTTTAAGATGCACTTCAATAATACTCTCAGAGCAAGGCCTTATTGCCACTAAAGCATTCTCAGTCAATAGGCTAATCCGATTCGGTTTAGGAAACAACAGCTTTTTCGTGCTCGGTATTTTGGTTTCGATTTTAATGATTTTATTTTTCGTGCAGGGTGAAGAAAATAAAACAAGTACTCCTCAATTTCCATTGACAGTTACAGGCAGCTGTTTGACCAATTAGCAAAGCTCGATCCAAACGTTTGTAGCGTTGTCATCAAGCACTTAGTCAATTCGCTCTTTATGTTGGAGATTTTAAAAGACAGACAAATATATACATTTCTATTATTTATACTCTACCGGATACAACAATTAACATGATACCATTTTCTTTTTCCTCTACAGATATCTAGTGTTACGTCGATGTCATTCCTGTCCGACGAAAATCTCACCTTTCACCGCTTCTCCGATGGGACAATCTCGTTCACCTCCGAGCGCAAAAAGTCTATGCAAAACGTTCTTGACGCCGGTGGAGGCGGTGCACCCATGATGACGATGGCCACTGGACCCAACGCAAAGCAGACCGGCCCGGCGGCGGGTGCCATCGGTCCCGGTGGAGGTCAAAACCACACGATCGAACGCACGCGGAAGCACTCCTACACGCAGGCAACGACGGGGTCGTCCCCGATCTGGACGACGAACGCATCCTTCAACAACTACACGACCAACACCATCACCAACAGCAACCGCCGGCACGCGGGCCGCCCGCGCAGCGTTGCACCCGGGGGCGACGCCACCGACGGCGAGGGTGGCGCGTCCACGACGACGGCCGGCATTCCGACGCTGAGCGATCTGCGCTATCTGTCCTCGCCTTCGACCAACCCGAACAACTCGAGCGTAATCCAGAACGGGTCTACCGTGAAGCTCATCTCCACCAAAGTCAGCGCCAACACCGTTGCACCGAGCGATGATCAGTCAAACAAGCAGGTACGTCCGTTTGTCTTCCCGGTGGCGGTGTCGAGTACCGTGGTTTGCTACTGCACCCCCGATACACTCGGATTGATTCGCTACACGTGTCGGTCAGCGATTCTGGCCATTCCAACGGGGCCTGAAGACCGTGTGATGGATGCGATACGCTATCCGGGCCGAGTTTCTGCACAAGTGACACACTGAATATGCGTTCGGCACCTTCCGGACACGGTTTACGATGCGGTTCCGCTTCGTGCCGTCGGTGGCCAATTGTTCTTCGGTCTTTCGTCGTACGCTGCCGTCCCGTTACAGTGGCGAATCTGGACCAACACCCCCGCTCTGGACCATCTTTTATTCATAGAACTATTTTTTTGCGCCCAGCACAATCAGTTACCCCAAGACGGCCGACGTTTCGGCCGATTGAACGAACGAGTAGGAACGGGTGAAATATTAATGCCAGAACCTGCCGGAGCTTTTTCGTCGCAATCTCGCACAGGTTCTATCATTCGGACCGCTAATATCTTTTAGTGCTGCTCCACACGCGCAGCAGAAGTTGTTACGCTTCTTCATTTGAAACGTGGCGAACGCGGAACGCTCAGCAGATTTTGGCAAATGATTCGGTTGGTCAAGGACCTGGAGAAAGACCTATTGTGGTAACGGTCGCATCACATCGCATCAGTTGATTATTTCACGGCAGGTCGGGGTGGCGCTGTAGTTTCAAACCACGAATGCCTCGTGTAGGAAGAGTTACGTTCTTAAGTTTTACAGTCCAAATTACGTAACGGCACCCCGAAATTCCGTTCGTTCAAAAAAACAGTTTATTTAGTAATAGCTATGTGAGGAAGCGAATTTCCACTTCTCCCTACACTTACTGTGGGAGAAAATCTCATCTCTTTTCGTACAGTAGTCTAAAACAAAATTCTAACACCAAAACTTCTAGCATGTATAAGAAGTATTAGTGTTTGCTCAGGTATAATAGAACTGCCAAAAAAACGATTGAAGAAACTGAAGAACCAATTGTATGTATCCGAATACAACAACATGGAAGTAGAGACCTCATTGACTGTTTTGTAGAATGATTCGAATGCTGACCAAGTACTTCAGGGACCCGGTAAAGCTGATGGAAGACAGTTATATCACCCTTGGAAATATGGCAATTTTAACGTCACTGCTTTAGACTGCTTACTCTGAAAAAGTGTTTGTAAGGGAAGCTTTTACAGGGATTCCATGTCAAATTAGCAGTTGTATGGATCTATTTTAACATTGTTGGCAATGTAAGTGCGTGGTTTCCATGGCTACCAAGTGCTAAAAACCTTCGTAACATTCACTTTCCAGTATAAACTGATATTCCAGTATAAACGCCAGAAAAGAAAGAAGAGTAAGACGTACATTCATAAAAAAAGAAACTTGAAAAATCAAGCAACCTTCTTTCCAAACCAACCTTCAACCTTCAGCTAGCTTTGCTGTTCCGTCGATATAGATTGTGTGTAATATATTATAAGTCTTATGAGTAAGTCCAAAGATTCGTATCATTTCATAATAATCATAATGGTTACAAAACTTGGGTGTGCATAATTGCTCTGGTCTGCATTACGGGTAGTATTTTATTTTAAATTTGAATATTGTACCTTTCGAATATTGTAGTTAGATGTTTTTCGAAAAATGTCTTAAACAACCACGTTTATTAGTTTATAATTTACCCTATTTTACACGTATGCGGCGTGTATTTGACAGTAACATCAAGAATTCACTAGTCTTAATTGTCATTTAGATTACTATCGATCCTCCAGAGTACAACTCATAATTAAATGTGCCTCGTTAGGCCTAAATCAACACCTCAAGGTCTTTGATGCGATTGCGTACGAACCAATTAAAAATCACCTTACGAATACATTTACTAACACGAGATCCTTCAAAGCAAAGCCTTAATCACTTCAGCTGGACGCAACCGAAGCACTGTGGTGCATCGAACCGTGATGGCACCCGCAAATGGCAAGAATGTTTCACCCATAACAAGCTCATGAAAGCTAAACTCATAACGGTGCGCTAGTGCTTAAAATCATATAGATCAAAATTAATGTTGTACTTGGAAATACGTGTTCAATATAGAACGATGGCATAGGTTCGCTCTCGTAATAATTACATCTTCTATTACACATCCCCACTGAAAGATGCAAAAGAACGGCTCGCTGCTATCATCGACAGCGCTCGTACAAAAATCGACTACCGTTCCGGTTCAACTACGCAGAACGTGTCCAACTGGCTCGGTGGTTCGGTATGCCACCCGACTGATAAGCAACGCCCAGCCTTACCCACCTCGCTATCGGTGCTGCGTGCCTGATGGCATAACATCGTGCGAAGCTCTAGAATCTACCGTTCCGAGCCCGAGCCGGGTGCAATAAATTCGTGGAAAGCTTTTGTTTTTTTCCCACCCATCCGCTGCAGGAATGTTTGACATGCGTCCCTCCATGCACGCCATGATTTATGGAGGAACGTTACGAACACCCACAAACCATCGACGCCCCCTAGTATTACCGAAAAGGATCACTATCCCGGCGGAGTGCATATTGCACCGGTGACGATAGTGTCATGCGGAGTGGATCACATCTTTTCCAAGTCCTCAACGGGTATGTGGGTTTCCTCGCGGCAGTATCGGGATTAGTGCTTCATATTGGTTTTTGCGGTTTGCTGCATGGATGCAATCAAGGTTTGATTGTGGACGGAGGCTTGGGTTTGGTTTCGATCCAAGCTGTGCGATCGTATTGCACGCTCTGATTTGCATTGCATAAATTATCATGTTGAGTGAAACTCGGTTAGCCCGGGGAACTTAATTAATTTAAATTGGTGGACTAGTGTGAAAAGTGCGTGTTTTTACGATTTGCTAATGATTATCAGTTGAAGTATCGTCAGCTGGCTGGAATAAATTTCCCCCATGTTTGGTCACTTTTTGGCATCGCAGATTAAAACAGTAACGTAATAAGGTTCCAGCGTTATTTTTAAAGATTATCTTTTCGTGATCGCCTACGAATCCGGTGTTGAAACCAATACATCGGATTTTGAGCGATCCAGATCTCTTTGGCCGCCCTGTAATAATTGAATAGTTGTCCGATACGGACAAGTGTCGCAGATGGCATAAATGGTAGTCTCATAACGCAAGATTTGAGCTAAATTTGAACGATCAGAACAACAATTGGCGCAGTAATATGAATTTACATGTCTTTTCTTGTACTGCCCCCGTTTTTATTCCAATACTTGACTTGAAATGTTTTTTTTTTTCATTAAACGTTGTAGTGTGTTACAGGAGTTAATCTTGTTTTAAATCTTTCTTTTTATCCAAAGGTTCCATTGTTAAAATTGTGTTGTCTATTCGTGACATGTTTTTTCAATTAAATAAACCTTATCATAAGTCATTACACCCATTCAATTGGCTAAATTACCCATCTCAGTTAGCACTGGGGTCTTTGCGCCTAACAAGCGTATGTCTTATTGTTTGTTGTTTTTATATGCTTATTTTGTTGTACCTAAAATCCATCTTGAGATTTGTTCTAGCTGTTTTATACAACAAGTAATGTCTATATCTTTATATCAACTTATTTTAGTTTTTCAAATAACTTTTCGTTTTAAAAATGATTTTTATACAACTTTAACGGTTCTATATGCAAAGAAACTTTAAAAAAATCGTATATTCAGTGAAACTATTCGTTGCTACTCGGTGCATAAACACGGCAGTTCTGAGCACCTTGAGTAATTGTACAATTTGGCCTTGTCTCTTATTATATTTGTAAATTGTCTATCTCTTGTGGTAATATTTGTCTCTGGTAATATCTGGCTTTTTCTATAAAAAAAACTCTTCGTGGATATCCTCATCATCATAAATATTCTCATCTGGCGCCTAGCGTCATTGTGCAATAAATTGAACCGACTCATAGAGCATCGAAAAAAATACACTCACAAACCTCGTCGCAACGCCGAAGGTGTCAATTTACAGTATCAGTAATTTTCCGCCTCATGAAATCCACTTTTTAACTACGAATGCCCAAGAGCAATACATACTAAAAACACACACACACATACAACAAACTCTCGCTTGTGTGCGGTCAATAAAAGAGCAGTTAAAAAACACCACGCGGTATGGGCGCTACCAGCAGCAGCAGCAAAAGGGAGAGTAAGTGCAATGGTGTGGACGGACTGTGGGAGATTTTGCCCACGCCACGGACGACGGATGATGAATGCGGTCCAACAAGAAGGTGGCGAGGGAACCCCTTTGCGTGCAACGATGAAACACCATCCATTCATTTCGTCCGTTCACGCACCGCGGCTGCCCATTTGTAGCCCCGTTTCGGGATAATTTTCATATCTTCTCCACCACTTGCCTGACCGATTCCCAGGCATAATGGGCGCCGATCTCGTTCATTCGGTTCGGCCCGCGTGGATGCTGGGATTGCCGCGCCCAGAGGAAAAACTTCAACCCGCCTCGGATTCTAGGACAGGTGCCGCGATTATTGTTTTCCCGCGTGTTGCCCCGTCGGTTGCTTTTTTTTACTTGGCCCTCTGTTTGGGTCTGGTGGCGCATTCGAATACGATGCGTCGTTCGGTCGCCTTTGACGTTTCGCCTATTCTTCTATTGGCCACTTGACCCGAAACTTTGGCCAGGGCTAAGAAAGTGGTATGCCGTTGCGTTTGAATGGAAGGGAGAAACGCAACGAGCGATACACCACAAGGGCGCCGCAGATAATCTTCCAATGTAAACATGAAAATCATTAAAGATACCCACCCGGTGGGAGGGTTGCAGCGTAGGCGTACCGCACTCAGCCGCATTGTGGGCAGCCCCGAACGCGGGGGAAATGGAAAAGCGAAGTGAAACTGTGCGCACGCGGTGGAAAGTGTCGATGGTGTGGCTTTGTTGTTAATGCATCGGTCGACCTACTTGTTTTAAAAACGACTCTCGATGATAATGATCGGTGATCGATCGTGCGATGATACTGGTACAGTTCATCCCGCAGCATAATTGCTACAGAATATGTGTTGGAGGTGTTTGGCAAATTTCATTTCCAGTGTGAGAAATCGACATTCCTAAAATAATCATTCAAACTCCTAGGTGCGTTGGAATGGTTTAACGCTTCGTACATGCTTTCACTGGTACGCCGTGTGCAGCTAACTAAGAGAGCAAAAACGAACGAAAAAACCGACGTATCTTCCACGATTCCTTCGAACCAGAGAAAGAATTTGTTTTGCATTCCATTCGCCATACCAACGCCATAGCCATGAAACTATGGCGTCGTTCTGCGATAGAGACAATAGTGGGGAGGCACCGTGCTGCGCTCGTTATCGGTGGAAAAGAATTACAAACAAGATAAAACAAAACCTCGGCCGTGTGCTCCCTTCGCCATCGACAGTAAAACGATGCGCGTATGGCTTTTTGTTGTTACTGGTGCTGCAATTGCGTGCTGCAGGTATAAAACCACTTAACCAGCGACAAACCAACCTTTCTTTCAATGCTGATTGCTGTATCTACACTTTAATCGTTTCAGCATTGAAGTTGATAAGAATCAATTATGTGATGGCCGTGAAGGTGTGTGCGCTGGGATGTATTATTCAGTTTTGCCATTCAGTTTCAAGCCGGTTGAGTCGTCAAAATTTTGCGAAATAAAAAGTCACCTAAAGCTATCACGCATACACGCTGCTGATGCAACGATTTTATAGTTGCAAAAACTTCCGTACATGAAGAATAGTGAATACTTTTGGCTTTTAAACAGCAGAAACTGAGTTTTTATTAAATAACATACAATGTTTATTTAAAATAATTTCTCAGTTACTAAAAAAATATTAAATGAAAATCTACTGTAGAATTGAAGAACCATCAGTAGAAACATGGTAATCATCGAATGTCAACAGGTTTCCTGTTGAAACGGCAGAAAACATCAAAGTTGGAGATGAAAATAACAAGTTTTTTCAGAGAGTTTACTCACTTTTACTCGCTCACCATTGGTATTCAATTGGTTTAGCAACTCTTTTGGGAGTCATTGTCCCTCTGACTCATGAGGGAGTTACTAGTCACCTCGGGGATACGAATACCAAAGGTGTGAGTAAGTATGTAAAGACTGACGAGATAGTGGGGTTAGGTAGGATTATAATGTCTTCTAGTAGAATCATAAAGATACCGTATGAGGAGTTAAATCGTTCATTTCTTACAAGGATTTGATTCAGCCGCTCTTGTGTACATGGTTGCTTTACGCTCTTCTCTATTTATTTATTACTCTTTAATATTAATGATCAGATGTCTATGGTATGATAGTGGCATTAGCTATATTTTAAATCATGTTTTATTGAAACTCCAACTGAGAACGAAATCCTTTCATAAGGTAATTACGATTTTAGACAAAAAGTAATAAAATATATTTATTCTATTCTCAAACCTATGAATAATACCTATTGAACCTTTATTTTGACCCCCTATTGTAATGCAATTAGTTAAAAAACGCTAAATATTCGCAGACTTTTCTCGTAATACAAAACAATATAAAGCAAACAAAGTTTAGCTATTAGTATTTTCATTTCTTATGATGTTGCTTCTAAGTAAAAGCTGCAGGATAAACTAATGTTAAGCTCTCTCTCTCTCTCTCGTCCATCAACGACACAATTTTCAATCGAGAACTTCAAAAGCCTTCCTGCGCTGCCAACGCGTTACGGTCCATCGCCCGTACAATGTGTCGATTGTATCACATCGCGACAGCGGGGCCATTTGTTTCCCGCACGACACAGCAACAAGAAGAAGAAGCAAAAAACGCAGGCGGAAGTTTTGAGTCTTTCTCTCAGCCTCGTTGCGTGCACAAGCGTACGTCATGCGTTTGCAGCATCGTCAGTACCAGGATGGGTGAGAGAAAAGTGGGAACCACGGTGATGCCGCGCTGATTACAGCCTCGGCCTCGTCAGAAGCGCCACTTTCTTGCGGCGAGATTACCGGGGTCAATTATTCGCCAGCCTCAAATCGATCGATATCATTTGCGCTCGCCATTACGACACGCGCTAATGGCGGGAGGCGCCCACATGCTGCGACAGACGAGCTTATTGGTAGCAAAAACAGAAATCAAATGGTGTGTGTGTGTGCCGTTCAAGTTGGCAACACAGGTAGCGCGATCGCGGCCCGGCCCCGTTTGACAAGGCACGTGAGTGCGCGTTCGATTTTGAGCCTCCTGTACCTCATTTCTTAATTGCACACGTACGCGCCCGCCTCCTCGGCTTCACTTTCCTCCCGATGATGTGTCGACGCGTTGTGTTTTTTGTTAGTTGGTGTGTTTCATGTTTTATTACCATTCCGCGCTATTATTACTTGCTCTTACGCATATCGATCCGCGCATGTACACTCGGCTGCGATTGGGCGTGGGGTAAAAAATAAACACAAGAACTGCTTTCAAAGGCGCTCGTTGTGGCTCCGATCGTGTTGCGTTTGTGCTTGCCCGGGAGGCTCAGGGGTTTTTTTTGCTTCACCCGCCGGGAGGCTCATACTACCCTCCAGCGGTCATCTCGGTTTTCATCATATGGTTATGAGGCAACGATATGCTGCCGCTGCTGGTGTACGCGCATTGAATTGTTTCATTTTGTTTCGGTGCCCCCTCCCCCCACCGCTCTTTTCCGCCCTGCCCAGCTGGCGGCACGGTTTGTTTTCATTATCCTCGTTTTCTCCCTCGGCGGGTGTCAAATGGGCAGGCCCGAGGAAATGTGAGCCTACGCTGGTTTACTTAGCGTTCTGCTTGTCGTGTGTGTGTGTGTGTGTGCTTTTTTCTCACCACATTTCCTCACTTTCTATGGCTTGGGCTCGGGCCGCAAGCGTTTGGGCTGCTGGTTATTGCGCCGGTTTTGCATTCGCTAGAAAGCACCCACCACGAGTTGCGGTGGCTGCTATCGGTTATGATTTGGTCTAGTTTGATTGATGGCAAAATTGGACAACCTTGTTTCTCGGCTGCCACACAGACATTGACTTTTTTGTTGTTGTTGGTTCGTTTCATCCCGCTGGTCGGTTGTGGGCTTGCGTTTGGGATGAGTAAACCGTCACCGTTGGTTGGTCAACATTTTACGGTTTCGTACTGCGTGTGATATGAAAATGATGTGACATTTGGTCGGTAACGTTTAGTGCGATGATTTCTAGATTATCGTGAAGCGATAGATGAGAATAGGATTTGGCTGTAAAAGACTTTCCGCGATTTATAGGGCATACCAAATTGCATTTGACCTTAAAACACAGGATTTTGTAGTCAATTCAATGGAATAATTTGTATAAATTTTTCAACTCTTGTTAAGCTTCTTCAATTTTTTTTCTCTATGTTCGTGCATTTTTTCTATCATTCTGTTCTGAAACTCTTCTAATTTATTGTGGTGATCTTTATATTTTCCATTTTACTATAGCTAGATATTTTTATACATGACGATGATTATGGGTATTAGTTGTGCGTGGAGTATTCTCCACTCCGTTGCCATCTTTTTTATATTGAAGTATCGCACGTCTTTAATGACTGCTGGCCAAATCTCGTCAAAATTTACTTGGACCTTAGTTTGACAGTATAAAGGGAAGCATAAGCTTCTGCAGGTTCTATTTTTTCCTACAATTATTAATGAACCACCTCTTTCGTGGCGAAAGCTCGTGACATGTATTACCCAATATTTTTAGTCTACCTTAACGTAACTTTACTCCATATCATGTCAGATGTATCACTAGGATGTACAGAGTTAGATTTCTAGTTTTCTAGAGTTAAAATTAAAGGAAAGTATATGACATGGAAGATCAAATGCTGTCAATATATTAAAAATATCGTCACCACTACAGAAAAATTCAAAATATCGGGTCACTTCAACAAAATTCAGTCGCCCTGTAACTGGAATTAAATATGAGAAACAAACGCTTATTATTTACACAAAAACCAGTATCTTATTTCATTTTTGTTTTGGTTTGAACGGAAAGCAACAGCAACAGTTCAAGTAACAAGTTTATGCAATCATCTGCATTTTTTAAAACAAAAATTATACAAACCTTCCAGATACACTAAAGTTTATTCTTAGTAGTTGGGAGCCTATCAAAAGTAGCATCGCATTACCAACACAAATGACTACATATTATTTGTTAAATTACGTTACAGTTATAAAGTTTCTTCATGCCAAAATGTGCCACAAACATGCCTTGCAACCTTGTAGCCCCGCCATCAAATGAGTATTTTTACTTAGCACCTAGAATAATTTAATAGAGTCCAAAATTTGCAACAGCTTCAATGCATAGAAACTAAATCAACGAGTAAAGTTGTTATTTCGTTTTGTTTTTGTAATCGCAGCTTCCGTTAAGAGAAAACAAAATTCGAAAACATTGGCGCCATCTAGTGTTGAGGCACAGAAAGTGTGCATTGCGCGTTGCATACCTTTGGGCGGTTTGGCTGCTTGTTGCCACAGTAGGCGCCGTAAACATGCTGCAAGCATGAATTGCGTTTGCTTCAAATAATATTTTGTTTCCTATTGTTTTGATTGTAGTTGTTTTCAAATGCATGTATTTTCTCTACCCATATCAATATAGAATTATCTATTAATATATTATTCGAATAGTGGAGTGCATATTACTATGGGAGAAAGTATAACAAAAGTACCAATAATCGTTTAAAGTACAATGAATAATGTTCTTTCTCAAGATTTATTTAAATTATTTAAAAAATATGTTACAAACTTGTGTCTAAATTTTGAATAGCGGTATATTTTTTAGCTGTTTAAATTATTTAATGACATTTTAATGACATTTGACTTTGGTATAGCATCAAAAAGTTTTTCTCATGATGTTTTATTTGTCGCTATCATTCAATCAAATGGAATCGAGAAATCGAAAACGTTTTGATCTCCTAATGCTATCTGCAGTTTTTCATCATTATGAGATTTATACATCGATACAGTATAGCCGTCAGTCTCCATTTTTGATTGGTTGTTTTGTCATATCTTGTCCTACACTATAGTTTGTGTTATTTTTATTTAATTTCTTCTCCTCTATTTGCACAACAACCTCCGGTAGGTCTCGCTGTGCCGTTTGGAGATTTCCTTAACTTTATTATACCCACAGCTGGATAATCATTCCAACGTTAAAGGGAGATGGTTCGCTTCAGTTTCAAACCCACAACCAATGTTTTGCAATGAAGTTAAATATAATGTTGAAAAGTTGTATGAAACTATGATAGATTATATTTTTACATCATCGGCGAGAAAATAAATTTACACGAATTATAACACAACTAACAGAGAACTATAATGTGATGGACACTTCATGTCCCTCAATGAATTCAAGAAAACATTGATACTTAAAATTCCCGATTGCATTTATCTCGTACTTTGCGTTAATTCTATGAACGGTCAAATTAAATTAAATGAATTGCAACTAAAGCCACACGCGAGCTAACGAAAATAAATGTTCCTACCGATTAAAAGCTCAATAGCAGCGGTAAATAAGATTAAAAATGAATTAACATTTGACACGCGATCGGTTCACGCGCCCGACCTTTGCTGAAAGCACTGGAGAAATTTTCATTGCAGCGTCTTCTGCATCGTAGCCGCCTACTGAGACGGGCTGCATGGGAATGGTTCCGCAGGGAAAGCTCGCGCAGCTGTGCTCGTGTAGCTATGATTTCTAGTTGATGTGGCTAGAGTCAAAGCACTTTTGATTCGTATTTTGGAGATTTCGTTTATATTCTTAATTCAGATTTTGTGCACTCATTTTAACGCCCACGAGACGCCCGTGACGAGTGTGGTCATCGTAATCGCTCTCGTTCCAGCGTTTAGGGTGCAACCACGGCCGCTTTTTATCCGCCTGTCGGTCACACTTAATCGGTGAATCGAACAGCAACAAGTTTTCTTTTGAGAGGATGTGCCAATGCATCGTCGGTTTGTACTGCCGTTTGGTTTGGTTTTCTTCTCGCTCGCTAAACGGGAGTGTGCGTGCTTCTGCTACTGTTGCCACCCGAGTTAGTTGCACTAAACTGCATTGCCCAAATAGGCTGGGCCGTTTGCTCACCCAAAGGTTGGCCATCGTTGCCACACGATCCAAAGTAAAACCGAACGAAAGTGTGAAATAATCACAGCGAACACGCTCGCCCGGATGGTTAGCTAAACGTGGCTCCCAAAGATGGACTTTTGCTTTCCGTCTGGTGAGCTTTTCTCGACTTGTAACTTCTGCCGAAGCTCCATTATTAACATGCACCACCGGTAAGCAATGAGATGGAAACCGCGCTACCGAAAGGAAGGAAGAGCGCGAGTTCCTGTATCTCGTATTATCGGTGGCTCATCTCGGTCCCGCTCCGTAAACAATCATCCACTGTCGATTGTTCGCCGCAGGTGGAGCCGTGCGCCGTTTTCTAAATTAAATTAAAGCTTCACTTTTCAGTGTTCGCCGTGTACGAGCGTCAAACGTGACGCTCCGTGCCAACCGGAGGTAATTTCTCCCCGGGTGAGTTGTGGTGCGATTTTGGTTATTATTATGTTTTTATTTTCACTCGTTACAAACACCTTTGCACGCGACGCTGCTTAGTGATGCGAACAAGAAGATGGTATATAGGAACTGCAGGGTGCGCTTGGTGTCGCATAAAATGTAGTAGAAGATCCTTAATTAAGCGAAATACAGTATCACACTTTAACATTTTACATTCTTTAAATCACTATCATTAAGGAAAAACGATAACGATTCTTTATACAAAATGTTTTTATTCACATTCGAGCACATTTAACGATCCCACGCCCGCAAGCTTGATCCTTTGGGATGTACAAAATAGCTCCGAGTCATGCTAGTGCAACAGACGTGCTGAAATAGATATTTAAATTCGTCCTCTATTTCACTGTCCCCGGACTACTAATGTGTTTTCCCGATTGGTTTCGTTATTTGACTATTGTTTTGCAGATTTGTCCACTTCATCTTTCATTCTGTTTAGTAAAAACGATACCGGATATGCAAATCATGCCTTACGCAAGCAAACAAATTATGCATCCAATATCCAACAGAAGATTGACATTGTATTTCTCTTAGGTGTAACTCACCTCCGACAACGTCCATAATGCTTACATAAAAAGTATATTTGAATATGTCGAAAAAGGGTTCCCTTTGTGGCTAGAGTCAAAGCACTTTTGATTCGTATTTTGGAGATTTCGTTTATATTCTTAATTCAGATTTTGTGCACTCATTTTAACGCCCACGAGACGCCCGTGACGAGTGTGGTCATCGTAATCGCTCTCGTTCCAGCGTTTAGGGTGCAACCACGGCCGCTTTTTATCCGCCTGTCGGTCACACTTAATCGGTGAATCGAACAGCAACAAGTTTTCTTTTGAGAGGATGTGCCAATGCATCGTCGGTTTGTACTGCCGTTTGGTTTGGTTTTCTTCTCGCTCGCTAAACGGGAGTGTGCGTGCTTCTGCTACTGTTGCCACCCGAGTTAGTTGCACTAAACTGCATTGCCCAAATAGGCTGGGCCGTTTGCTCACCCAAAGGTTGGGCATCGTTGCCACACGATCCAAAGTAAAACCGAACGAAAGTGTGAAATAATCACAGTGAACACGCTCGCCCGGATGGTTAGCTAAACGTGGCTCCCAAAGATGGACTTTTGCTTTCCGTCTGGTGAGCTTTTCTCGATTTGTAACTTCTGCCGAAGCTCCATTATTAACATGCACCACCGGTAAGCAATGAGATGGAAACCGCGCTACCGAAAGGAAGGAAGAGCGCGAGTTCCTGTATCTCGTATTATCGGTGGCTCATCTCGGTCCCGCTCCGTAAACAATCATCCACTGTCGATTGTTCGCCGCAGGTGGAGCCGTGCGCCGTTTTCTAAATTAAATTAAAGCTTCACTTTTCAGTGTTCGCCGTGTACGAGCGTCAAACGTGACGCTCCGTGCCAACCGGAGGTAATTTCTCCCCGGGTGAGTTGTGGTGCGATTTTGGTTATTATTATGTTTTTATTTTCACTCGTTCCAAACACCTTTGCACGCGACGCTGCTTAGTGATGCGAACAAGAAGATGATATATAGGAACTGCAGGGTGCGCTTGGTGTCGCATAAAATGTAGTAGAAGATCCTTAATTAAGCGAAATACAGTATCACACAAAACCACAAGAAAATGCCGTACTGTTTTGCGTGTCATACTTGTGAAATGCAGGAAAACTAACCTCAGCTGAGTGCTTCTACTTCTTGTGTGGCATTTGCAGATTGATACTTAATATTTTAAGTTAGTTCATGGTTATTTTTTATAAGAATAGAGACACATTACTTACTGAGATATGCGAAAAAGTTTGGACTGCAGAAAAGTTCATTGGGCAAATTAAATCATGTAATACATAGAAACTTTGAGGCCATAGACTTTATACACTCTGAACATATCCTTTTATAGTATCAAATTACTGTATATCTAATTATATTTTCTAAGACAAACATTTACTGTTCTACAGTTAAATCAAAGATCCATTGTTTTTTACCAGAATTTAAAGTCTACCGATAAATAGTTTCTTTTCGATTGTGGTGTTCTTTTTCATTCATCACTAGCTACATGCTGTCCTTTCATGTGATGTATTTCGCTGTGACATGTTTGTTTCAGGTGCCCTGCAATAATTCTCATAAATCACGAGAAAAGGTAAAAGTGTTAGGAACATGAATGAAGTTATTCGCGTAAATGATATTCATTATTTTTTTTATAAGTATATTCATTCCTTGGTTAGTCTTGGTTAGTGTGGTCGCTTAGGACGGTCGTATGATCCCGGTCATCACAGAATGTAATCTTTGTAATGTTTAAAATCTTAAATAAACCAAAAGTTTAATTTCTTAAATTCTTACATCAAACAAATATATTTTACCGCATTATTTGATAAACCATAATATGTCATTTAATGAATAAACCGAATTTTCACGTAGTTTCACCGTAGTTTTCTTATACAGTACGGTTTCACGTTATTGAAAAGACAGCAGGGTCTTATGAGACGAATTTTCCAGTCTAATACGGCTTGTTTGTTACACATAACTATTGTCCGCCCTCAGGTGCTTTAAAAGGATGGAACTTACGACTAAGTGTTACAAATAATACAATCTTATATTTAAACTCAAAAATAGTTTATCGTCCCTGGTTTTTCAAATTTAAATGAGTCACTAACGCTTTCTATTTAGTGAATCATGATTTGCCGTAATAAGCTAAACACTGTAGTAATGATTTTATCGTATCGAAACCAAATTTGATCTTTCTTTGTAATTAGTGTTAGTGGACGATTAATGATTAAGTTTAAGGCTAAAACATGCTAAAAATGATTTTACTTTGGTATTCAAATTTCTTGAACGCCTCATAGAGATGCAAAATTTGCAAACAGTTTGGCAAATGGAGAAAGTTTTTTTCTCTGTCGTTTTTAGGGTCGGTCGCCATGCCTACGGTTTACGAAAATATTCGATTGATTTTTTTTTTCGTTGTTGTTTGGTTTGTTTTCGACGTCTCGTCTCTCGCTTGCCACAGCCTTGCCAACGGCATGGGGCCGTGGGGCCATGATCGATTCAAACCATTTCCTTTTGCCCATGCTGGCAGCACCGCGTGGCGCTCTCTGCCAGCTAATTGAATTACTTTACGTGCACACTTGCACCGGCAACGTTCCGAACGAACGCCCACAGATGATAGATAGAATTTAATATAGCTCCCGAGGAAAAGTCGACCGCTCGCACCTGCAACTACTCCGGCACGTGGGAGTACCGCCACAGTGTCGCATAAAGGATGAGCATCATAATGCTGGGAGTTTCGCAGGGAGTTCGACTGTAAAGGGTCGTGTACAAAATCCGTTTGAATCCAGTCCCACCCACCTGCAGGCGAACAACAATTATCAAGTGACCTGCTTCACCTCCCGCTCGTCCATCGGGAACGCGAAACAGAGAAAATGCATCTCATAAACCAATAAAAGTCGCTTCAGCCGTGGGATTCGGAACGCACGCGAGCATTTGATGCACCTTCCGTAGAAAATGCATCTCATAAACCAATAAAAGTCGCTTCAGCCGTGGGATTCGGAACGCACGCGAGCATTTGATGCACCTTCCGTGGATCGTGGTTGCGTGGCCAGATTAGAGTGAGTGTTTAGGAAGAGTGTCTCCGGCACACGATGCTCCAGCCGGGCCTATGATGGCTCACTCGAAGTGGAGAAAGAAAAAGGTCGCGTCCTTCATTGGACGACCCCCACATGTCGCACACGCAACCACACGGAGCCATCTGCTCCCGGGCCGGAGGTTTCGGTCCCTAAATGCGGTGCAATCAAACGAGACGATATCAAGATGCGTCTCCTAATGGGTGGATTATACAAATTTCCATGCCTACACTCGGCGAGGACAACTCTCGAAATTGGAGAAAGTTTTTTTCTCTGTCGTTTTTAGGGTCGGTCGCCATGCCTACGGTTTACGAAAATATTCGATTGATTTTTTTTTCGTTGTTGTTTGGGTTGTTTTCGACGTCTCGTCTCTCGCTTGCCACAGCCTTGCCAATGGCATGGGGCCGTGGGGCCATGATCGATTCAAACCATTTCCTTTTGCCCATGCTGGCAGCACCGCGTGGCGCTCTCTGCCACCTTCAAATCGTAAGCCCCGAGCAGGAAGTACGCGTGTTACGACACATCCGCGGCCCGGAATGCGTTGACAAAACTCAACGCCCGGCCCGGTCGGAGGTGCGATGCTGGGCGCGATGATATAATTTGGACGTGGGACATACAAAAAAAAAACTATCGAATCGTTTTACGACACAAGAATTACGGGGTTTTTTTGGAGGTTTACCTGCTGCTTTAAGAGACTGAACTGAGCTTTAAGGTTCTTTGTGTTGTTGTGTGAACATTAACAGACGAAAAAAAATCGTTAACAAACCTTCTGATTGGTCGGTTTGTTTTATGGATGGATTTAACGGATGTTTTATGTGAAAAGTCTATTAGCATGTAACGGTTGTCATGTAAACATTGGTTTTATACGTTTTTAAGTGTTGTATTAATACATTAGCAATACAACACGCAAGAAAAGAACAAAATGCGAGTCTGAGCTGTACATCGATCCAAAGAATTGTTTGCAGCATGTTTGTTTTAAACCAAGTTACACTTGAACGTTACTTCAATTAGCAAAGTTGCTCTAACGAAACTTTGCCTGCAGTGTTTCACATTCGCCCCGTTTCGCCCATCTGGTTCTGCGTTTCCCATGCAACATTTTACCGGCCACCATTCTTTGGGCACGACTCGTCGGCAAGAATCTTGTTCGGCGCGTTCCAAACAAACGCACTGCATCGCGGTGAACGATTTACCAACGCTAATTGCCGTGTGGCCCACTCAGCACATCACACACCTTTCGTTTCGTTTTGGGCAAGGTGCATCGCGCTCTGCTCGCCCTCTATCAGAAACGCTTCAAAGCGGGAAACGAATCGGCATATCGAAATACTATCCACGAGCGAATGCACGCACGCGGTCGATATTGGTACATGCGAACGAATCGAAGCGGAAAGACGCTGAGGAACGCGGCCAACTTCGCCTGTCTCTGTCGGCTTCGGTGCTTCGAGCGAAGGTGTTGAATCACTGGCGCGCGGACAGAATGCAACCGAAGCTTCACGTGTGGGCAGTAATAGGTTTTTGGGAAGAATCGCGTCGGTGGAACCGTGCGGCTCTACGTCACCACCTACGGACGATGATGGTACTGAAATAGGATACTTGGTGGTGGACGCACGCTGTGTAGCTTAGGAGATTGTTATTGTAGCGTTCGCTGATGTGATGATGTGCATTCCACTGTGTGACTGTATCGGATAATTATATCCATTTTTAGTTATAATAGCTGTGTGACGCTTCATAATTGTTGAATTAGTTCATCAGGTGTTTCCATCAGATTGTTCAGGTGGTTCCAATAACTGAAGGTGATTGCTACTGCATTCAAATAACTCTCCAACGTTTGTGTCACCTGTCGAGTCTACATGTCAGATCTACTGGATAGCTGAATACTGGAATACTGAAACCATGAACAGCTGTTAATAACTTTGCATTATTGTTCTTGTGCAAACCAATCGGTATCGTACATTTTTGCGACTGAAATCATCGTATGTATAGGTGAGTCAACGTATCATGAGTAGTCCCAACGGCTGCAAACTGGCAATTTTATCTTGACAAAACTTGCTCTACGAATGTTAGGAAAATGAGTCGTATACTGTGAGTTGCTTTCAATCAATATTAACTAACAATTGTATCGATTATACGATCATTATATGAGATGAGTAATAAATCAGTTTTTTTCTCATAAAGACGACGACAAAAACTTACTTATGAGGCGCTACAAAAAAATGCCAAATCTGGAAAACCAAATGTTGATGCCCAAC
>KZ067530.1:0-10160 GCA_002091845.1 Anopheles cracens | reverse complement strand
TCCCAATTTTATATCAGACAGCGTCATCAACCGCTTTGGTTTACCTCCGCGAAGCCACAATTGGCCCCGGCGCATTGACTGCCGAAGCGTTGGAAGAGACTGAGCGAGCTTAAAAATAGTACAACACCGCCGAAAACTGGAACAATTCTCATCGATTCGCTCTCGGCGACTGGTCAAATGGACCACAACGGCACCGGTTGTTCGCCTTGTTGTGAAATGGCGCTCCCTGCAGGCGCACCGAAATATTGGGACTTTCGTTTTGTGCCCGCCCGTTGCTTTTCGTTTTATTACTCCGGACAGATGCAATTGCAGCGAGTTCGACTCGGCTTCCCATGGAGGCAGAGGGCGAGTTTTTATTTGCACTTGTTTTTTTTCTTCAACTTAAACTAATTATAAAGCATTTTTCTCACCATTCGATTAAGGGAAGCTTCCGATGTTGCTCGTGTAGTGACGAATGGGTTAATCATTTGCTAGGAAAGGTGATTTGAAATTCACTATGCTAATGAATTATTTATAGCGTGTTTATGTACTGCACTGGACAATGCAGATGAAAGCATACATGATTACGGCCAGGGTCTATTGTTTCATTCCGCAGACGAAGCCGTGTTTCATACATTGGCAAATGATCAATCGGTGCGGAGGTGGGATTTGTGTTCGAAAATGGAGTTCTCTTGAGAGAAGTGGTCGGTTTTTTTTTTGTTCGCTCCCGTACTCCGTACCACGCGGAACTCTGCTGTTTTGACGCCTTGGCGCATCGTGCATTCTACGGCTTTTCGTTTTATTACTCCGGACAGATGCAATTGCAGCGAGTTCGACTCGGCTTCCCATGGAGGCAGAGGGCGAGTTTTTATTTGCACTTGTTTTTTTTCTTCAACTTAAACTAATTATAAAGCATTTTTCTCACCATTCGATTAAGGGAAGCTTCCGATGTTGCTCGTGTAGTGACGAATGGGTTAATCATTTGCTAGGAAAGGTGATTTGAAATTCACTATGCTAATGAATTATTTATAGCGTGTTTATGTACTGCACTGGACAATGCAGATGAAAGCATACATGATTACGGCCAGGGTCTATTGTTTCATTCCGCAGACGAAGCCGTGTTTCATACATTGCAGTATGTAATAAATCTGATGGCTCGTGGCGCTCCGCTGAGGTTTGGGCGCTGCAGTCAAGTATTATATGGGCTTCGTGCGGTTCCAGCGGGACTTTGACGTAATTTATCTTCATGCCCGCGTTCATGATGTTGATGGATTTTACCAATTTGATATTACGTTCTGGAAAAGGTCTGCGTCTTGAGGTGTCAAGTGTGCAAAAAATGTTATATGCCTTTGCCAAACATGCGAATTAATCAACGCTGCTATTTGATGTTCGGTCGATCGAAACAACACATTAAAGAACAGTGCAAAGTATTTTTTGTTCCACGTACCTTAGCCCAGCAACAAAATGCCGCCCGATGACGCATTTATATACGACCGTTCGATGAATGAACGTCCAGAAACCAGTTTCACCGCTGAAACATTCCTTCACCCAGCGACAAGTCAATGGAAATGTGTAGCTTTGTTGCAACCAATCGGCCACGGCCAGTTCACAATCTTTTTACGCGGGCGTAGAAGTGAAAAACAACAAAAAACAGAGTATTAATGTGAGCTTCCCTTTTAAACAAAGGGCCATAATCGGGGAAATAGTTTCATTTTCATTGTACTAGGCTTTGGTTTCCATTTCGAGCGAGACTTGGAAGGAAATTAATTTTGATCGTTGCCAATTTCTCTCCGACAGTCTTCTCTATTAATTTTGTGTGTTTTTTCAATGTTTTTTGCCTCTTACCTGAGGCTAATAAACTTGCATCTTTTCCGTCGATCTTCTTGCTTCCCGATCGATAATGTGGCACATTGTTCTTGCGATGATGCAAACGAACAATCAAGAAGCCTTATCCCCAAACTATTATCCTTCATCCCATTCTACCTCGTCGAAGTACCTATCATCAGTGGATTACGTTGGCCCCCAACTTGATAGGTGCTTGTCCCAATTTTATATCAGACAGCGTCATCAACCGCTTTGGTTTACCTCCGCGAAGCCACAATTGGCCCCGGCGCATTGACTGCCGAAGCGTTGGAAGAGACTGAGCGAGCTTAAAAATAGTACAACACCGCCGAAAACTGGAACAATTCTCATCGATTCGCTCTCGGCGACTGGTCAAATGGACCACAACGGCACCGGTTGTTCGCCTTGTTGTGAAATGGCGCTCCCTGCAGGCGCACCGAAATATTGGGACTTTCGTTTTGTGCCCGCCCGTTGCTTTTCGTTTTATTACTCCGGACAGATGCAATTGCAGCGAGTTCGACTCGGCTTCCCATGGAGGCAGAGGGCGAGTTTTTATTTGCTCCTCCGGGCGATCGTCGGTGGCGTTGTTTGCCGGGCTGGCCGCCGACAATTAATCGACCGCAGGACGTTACTTTTGCTTTTTTCTACTTCTACGTGGTCGGTTTGGTGGCAGTTAGTTAGGAAAACAGGGGGTGTAAAATGCCTTTTCTGCTTCTGCAGAACGCGGGCGTAGAAGTGAAAAACAACAAAAAACAGAGTATTAATGTGAGCTTCCCTTTTAAACAAAGGGCCATAATCGGGGAAATAGTTTCATTTTCATTGTACTAGGCTTTGGTTTCCATTTCGAGCGAGACTTGGAAGGAAATTAATTTTGATCGTTGCCAATTTCTCTCCGACAGGTTTTAAATTGATTTTTTCGTTTTGAAATTCTATGCAAAATTTAGAATTAAACTGATCCAAGAAATTGCAGTTTATTACCAATACAGGAAACCAGAGCCAGAGCTTGATAAAGCGCAACTAAACTAACAACACTAGACTGTGGTTTTTATGTGATTTTTTTACTGTGGTAAATATTTTGAAAAGATCACATTTTATAAACTAAGCGATGGATCGCAATTAGTTAATGCGTAAAGATTGTGAGAGTTGCATTTGGCTTAAGTCGATTGAAAGCATTGTTCCATTTATTGTCACGTGATCATTATTCGTTAAGTACATTCCATTAGATTTTTTCCCCTTTCCTTAGTCCCTGATAAGGCTATTAACATTTTTTTAATAGCTTCCTTCCTTCCAACACCTTCCTAACTATTCTCCAAATCTCATCACGTACTATCGTCTTGGTTGTAAAATACGATTCCAAATCAGCGAACATATACCAGGTGGTTTCACCAGTTAGCGTTGAGTTAGTTACGTTTTCCCGGTGACCACAAAGCTCTAGTTAATCATCCATAACAATGCAAATCAAACCTAAAGCAACATTCGTGCCAAAAACGAATCAATCGCATCAATTCTCCTCTCCCTGCATGTGTCGAACATTTTATAACAACCGCTGACATGGGTTCGTGTGCGCGGTGTAATTCTGCAGCTTACGATAACGATCTTATCCTCTCGTGAGGCCCCCCAAGCGGCGTCTAGTGGGAAGATCCGTCTCAAATGGCGTGATTTAACGTTGCTTCACGTACGTACCGTGTGCCGTATGCGCATCCGGTGTCGTCCGGGCGCACTGCACCCAGCACCGATCGATTGCATGCTGCAGCGCTTTCATTCGCCAATTTGCTTTGGCCAAGAGGGCCCTCTGGTGAACACTTCGCAGCGCCTCCGTTATCGATACCAATCGTGTGCGGACTTTCTTCACGAAAAGGCTGGGGAGGCGGGATACTTTCAAGTAAATCGTTGCAAAGGTTGAAACCAACCATTTTGCGAAACAGCCCGGGCCGCCGGGCGCTAGCTGCATCTCCCGATCGCTTCGAGATGATGCATAGCTAAGCCGATTAGCAAGGGAATGGATCGTCACGGGATGGGGTTTCCTTTTATGTCTTTTGCGTAGCGTTTACCTTCTCCTGGTTGCCCCGTTGCAGACGCTGGTGTCGTTTCCTGCCGTTTAGCACTTAGTGACTTAGTGATGCTTATTAAGAAGCGGTGTGTGAAAATATGATTCGTGCCATCGCGAAGTGCTGCTGCTGCTGCTGCAGCAGTCCCTGAGGAGAACAGAAACCGTCGTCCTCGTTATGCATCGGAATCGTTAATTATGCCACGTTGTCACCGCGTGCCCGTACCACCAATCGATGGCAATGAGCGACCAATACAGGAAACCAGAGCCAGAGCTTGATAAAGCGCAACTAAACTAACAACACTAGACTGTGGTTTTTATGTGATTTTTGGACTGTGGTAAATATTTTGAAAAGATCACATTTTATAAACTAAGCGATCGATCGCAATTAGTTAATGTGTAAAGATTGTGAGAGTTGCATTTGGCTTAAGTCGATTGAAAGCATTGTTCCATTTATTGTCACGTGATCATTATTCGTTATTTGCTTCCGCGAGCTTTTCTTAGCTTTTTCTTTCACTCGCCAAACAAATGGAGTGTCAACAAACTGTCGCATACATAATATAACGCCACAAACCGGAACCGGCAGCCGGGCATCGAAACGCAGCAAAAAACGGCTTATAAAAGCCAAATAAAACGCAAAACGAACGATTAGCGCGGAAGCGATACGCAGCCCCCTCCCAAGCGCTGCTAGTTTTAGCAAGCCGTACGTACCCATGTGCCAATGTTAGTGTAGAAGCGTCTGAACCCATTTAATTCCGACCGTTTGGGGGGGAAAGTGAGCGCACCGTTGTGGTTGTTTTAGTTAGTAAGTAAGCGGAAAGAACCTGCGCATGACACATTTTCACCACACCACATCGCGACTGCCTCAGCAGACTACCTTGCCAGCATGAGGAAGATGGACGCCAACAATGCAAAGTTTCTGCTCGACTATCTCTACTACACGAGAGATGATGAGCAGTTTCGTTTTTACAAGAAGGTAAGCAACCGCGGGACGTTTAAAAACGAATCGCCGCCGAGCTCGAATCGAAACGCATCATCATTCCGATCGTGAAGATGCATCGGTGTAAGAAACGGCTTCGCGTCTGTACAGCAGCCTCCGCTTGTTCACTCACTGTGTAGGTTAATTGAAAGACAATCGCTGTCTCCTTTGCATTTGTTTTTTGCTACACATTTACGCTTGATGGGGTGGGCACTGGTGCAAAAAACAATCGCCACGCGCCACACACACACAATGATGCATTCAACAGTTGGTTCTATTTGAAGCTCCGCTAGGCATCTGGCAGAACGGGAAACTTTTACGTGATTCTGTCTGGTAGTCTGGGCTGATGATCACGCAATGCAGCTCTAAATTGGTAACTTTATTGTTGTGGCGTACATTATGTTTATTTAATGGTAAAAGCTTCGTCCTCGTTATGCATCGGAATCGTTAATTATGCCACGTTGTCACCGCGTGCCCGTACCACCAATCGATGGCAATGAGCGTGAGTGTACTCGGAAGAAATGCTGCCCCAAGACCCACGGTGGCCCGCGACTACTGCAGCAGCCGGAGGCGCCTCGTCATTGGCGTCTGAGCAGAGTGGAACAAGTGCAGCGAAAAGTGCAGTGTATCGGATGGACCACCGATCATCGGATCGGGAATGCTAACAACCGTCGCCGTGTGACTGGCGGGCGTGAAGCAATTTATGAAGCGGGCTAGACGGGAGGAGAAGCGACCCGTTGAGGCCATTGTGTTGTTGGGGCTTCGTCGGCTTGGCCAAAGAAATTGAGATGACGCCACGCGGTAGTTGAGCGCGAGAGCGAAAGTGTGGAAGAAAAGTGACGATACACGCGTGTGTTTGACTACCGCCACCTGCGGATCCGCCGGGAAAGCTAGCAATCGGTGGAGTCAATAGACGAAAAACAATCACCAGCTCTGCTACTACTCCTCGAAGTGATGCTAGCACGGTCAAACCGAACAATTAACTCGAATGAATGGGTAGAGAAGAAAAAAACGCCTTTGAAAACACGACAAACGAGGCCTTGCTTCCGCGAGCTTTTCTTAGCTTTTTCTTTCACTCGCCAAACAAATGGAGTGTCAACAAACTGTCGCATACATAATATAACGCCACAAACCGGAACCGGCAACCGGGCATCGAAACGCAGCAAAAAACGGCTTATAAAAGCCAAATAAAACGCAAAACGAACGATTAGCGCGGAAGCGATACGCAGCCCCCTCCCAAGCGCTGCTAGTTTTAGCAAGCCGTACGTACCCATGTGCCAATGTTAGTGTAGAAGCGTCTGAACCCATTTAATTCCGACCGTTTGGGGGGGAAAGTGAGCGCACCGTTGTGGTTGTTTTAGTTAGTAAGTAAGCGGAAAGAACCTGCGCATGACACATTTTCACCACACCACATCGCGACTGCCTCAGCAGACTACCTTGCCAGCATGAGGAAGATGGACGCCAACAATGCAAAGTTTCTGCTCGACTATCTCTACTACACGAGAGATGATGAGCAGTTTCGTTTTTACAAGAAGGTAAGCAACCGCGGGACGTTTAAAAACGAATCGCCGCCGAGCTCGAATCGAAACGCATCATCATTCCGATCGTGAAGATGCATCGGTGTAAGAAACGGCTTCGCGTCTGTACAGCAGCCTCCGCTTGTTCACTCACTGTGTAGGTTAATTGAAAGACAATCGCTGTCTCCTTTGCATTTGTTTTTTGCTACACATTTACGCTTGAGCACAATTTCATTTCAAGTTCGTTGTGTGCCGCACCGTTAATGTCTCTTGTTCTGTTCCTTCTCTTCCCTTTGCTTCCCACAGTCAAGATCATCAATATTTCGCGGTGTGATACTATGCCTCTGCCTGAACCTCACCTTCGCCAATGTGGTGCGGTTCCCGCGGGAACTGCAGCTGCATGGGTCCGCCTTCCTGGTACCTTACGTCATACTGCTCCTTCTAGTCGGTCTCCCGGTGGTACTGCTCGAGATATCTTTGGGGCAGTTTCTCGGCCAAGGTTCAGCGCATATGTGGCGCGCAGCTCCCTTCCTGAAGGGTAAGTTTGACAGATTTTCGCATGCATTTGTACATTTAACTCACGTCCAATATTGCTATCTCCATAATACATTTGTTGTTAACAATACATTGGTACATTATTTTGTCATAAAATTGCAATGCGATCACATCTGAAAGAAAAAAAAATGTAGTTCGGTAAAGGCGATGCGATCACATCTAAATCGAACTCCCAAATTTAAACACCGATCGCGCTTTTGCACTCCTTTACCCGAACCATCAATCAGTTACAGCGTAGCCGTCGTTAGTGGACCATTTCTTTTCAGTTCATAATCGAATTAAGTTGCGCAACACTCGCTATAGCCAATTTCCATTCCGTTTTCCATTCGAATCTCAACCCCGACAGGTGCTAGTTTAGTGGGACGTATTGCTTCGTGGCTGGCGGCGATATGGACGTCGATGCAATCCGTGATTGCACTGCTCTACATCGGAATGCTAGCATTCAAATCTGTGCCATTGCGGGAGTGCTCCAAATCGGTTACGATCAACCCGCAAGCCATTTATGTGAGTGATGACGAACGGTGACGAATCGACGGCGAAGACTAATCCATTTCTTTCCGTATTAACATGAAATAATTATTTTTGAAGCAATCAGAAGATCAATCTTCATATGTTGAAATTGTTCTTATATTTTAAAGCCAAACGACTAGAAGATTATTCGACATTTTGCATTTGAATCGTTTTTTTTCTTTGCTTGTCAATGTGCTAACTATCCATCCTATATAAAGTGCAAAGCTGTTTGAGGCTTTATGCAAAATAATTTGCAAATGTTTAACCAATGTGTTTGTTAAGACATGATAAACTGTGAAGAAACAGTCAGTTTGTAGTTTGAACATTTACATCTTTATGACAAATATCTCTTCCATATGTTTATGCGCAGAGGAATACTTTAGTATACGATTTGTACCGAAACTCTACGCTTCACGTTCAAATGAAAGTATTTTGATTTCCTTTGACTATAATTTAAGATCGATTGTATAACAGATTTTGATAAAAATTAACACAATTTCATTTCAAGTTCGTTGTGTGCCGCACCGTTAATGTCTCTTGTTCTGTTCCTTCTCTTCCCTTTGCTTCCCACATAATATTTGACATATTTTAACATATTTTCAAGATCTTTCAACTATAAATCAAAGTTATAGTTCCACCTTTACGACTTCTCGATTCTATAAAGGATAACTTTACCTTTTATTTAAAAAAACCTTATTTCTTCTTCAACGTCTTACGCGACCATGGGTGTCGTCGAACGTTTTAATAGAGTAGTAGTGTATACCACTTTAGCCAGTTAGTTACTCCTACCTAGAGTGAGACGGGTCCAGATGAGATTCTGGCACCGGCCCTGGCGTATGAAAACCGGCGCTGCTACCACTACAACACCGGACTGGCATTTTTTTATGGAGGTCTTAACACGTTTTTTATCAATCTTAAAGCTTAAAAATAAATTGTATAATAGCTCACTAGCGCTTGGATCTGGGGATTGTATGAAAGTAAAAACTACTCATTCTCTCAAAAACCTATTTTTTAAATTACCATAAAAATATGACTGGAAGCATACTATACATTTTTTAAATTGATATTTTATCTTTAAATCTAATTAAATTTCAACGATCCTCACAGAACGATCCTCAGAGATATATATGATAATTGTTGTATGAAATAATCCAAACATTTGTAGGAATACAAAAAAAATGAACCAGAAAACTATTTTGGAATAAAAAAGTTATCGTCTTTATAAATCTAAAACACATGCATAAGCCTATTTGGAAGCGGAACCAAGCCTTTTTTGTTGGTCCTACAACCTGTGTAGGTCTTGATATGCCATTTATGGCCTTCCTTGGCTTAAGAATACCCGTGGCTGGATAGTTAGTCCAGAATAAGTAGTGCTATTAACATGAAATAATTATTTTTGAAGCAAGAAAAAAAAATATATGTAGAAGAATAATATCATTTTTAATTTGTAATCTTCTGATAATTCGTTACAATTATCAATCTCTTTCACGGTTCAAAGATATCAATAAAACAGCTTAAGAGAAATACTTCGACACACATCTATTTCGCTTAAAATATTGTAAACTAACGCCTCAACAGCCCGCGGAGGCCACATGTGATGGAATTACATAGCCTGCTTTAATCGTAGTTACTTAATAAAAAGATCAACAAATTGAACATCAAATAAAGGTTTACATTCGTTGCTATTTTGCCGATTTATTTACATAGATTTTAAATAAAATAACATCGATGTAATTTGTGCAAAATTTTACAATGCTCTTCGTATAATACAGACGGCTTAGTAGTCGTGTACTGTTCGCATTGATTTTATCACTACCAACAAGATCATGTTAATGGATTCTCATTTTAAGGTCTCCATTTTCTTACAAACTGAGTATTTGTAACAAAGGGTTTATTATCAATTATAATATTTGACATATTTTAACATATTTTCAAGATCTTTCAACTATAAATCAAAGTTATAGTTCCACCTTTACGACTTCTCGATTCTATAAAGGATAACTTTACCTTTTATTTAAAAAAACCTTATTTCTTCTTCAACGTCTTACGCGACCATGGGTGTCGTCGAACGTTTTAATAGAGTAGTAGTGTATACCACTTTAGCCAGTTAGTTACTCCTACCTAGAGTGAGACGGGTCCAGATGAGATTCTGGCACCGGCCCTGGCGTATGAAAACCGGCGCTGCTACCACTACAACACCGGACTGGCATTTTTTTATGGAGGTCTTAACACGTTTTTTATCAATCTTAAAGCTTAAAAATAAATTGTATAATAGCTCACTAGCGCTTGGATCTGGGGATTGTATGAAAGTAAAAACTACTCATTCTCTCAAAAACCTATTTTTTAAATTACCATAAAAATATGACTGGAAGCATACTATACATTTTTTAAATTGATATTTTATCTTTAAATCTAATTAAATTTCAACGATCCTCACAGAACGATCCTCAGAGATATATATGATAATTGTTGTATGAAATAATCCAAACATTTGTAGGAATACAAAAAAAAAAACTTTTACGTGATTCTGTCTGGTAGTCTGGGCTGATGATCACGCAATGCAGCTCTAAATTGGTAACTTTATTGTTGTGGCGTACATTATGTTTATTTAATGGTAAAAGCAATTGGGTTGGACCGTACACAGAACTGACTTTCCAGCTACGCGTGATCATTAAGTCAAGAAAAGCCGGAATTGGCAGACTTAGACCTTGAGAACTTGTGATTGTGATGC